>CAJPEX010001742.1:0-50499 GCA_905338405.1 Notodromas monacha
CTTTCAGGAGCCATAAAGGCTTTATGGAAATGGCAATTGTTATTGCTATCCATCAGGATGAATCAGGCATGGATCCGACAGATGTTCGGATCAAGAAGAATGAAAATATCTTCTTCAGTTGGCATCAAGTGCCATTTGTTAACGGATGATCCGTTGGGCCTGAAATTTTGGCGGTTACCTTTGGTGAGTATTGTTAACTCAGTATATTTTTTTCAAATTTTTCGGATGTTAAATTAATGATTTTCGTCTCGAACGACGCAGCGTTGTAACGACTTCCTGTCGAACGAAATCGTTGGAAGTTGATGGGTCTCCTGGAGTTGGTGGCCTCAAACATTGTTTCGCAAATCGTTTGACTGGTCAGTGACTTCGTGCTATTGTGGATCTTCAAATTTTTCAAAGGAAAACTCCAACAAGTGAAAAGTGAGTTCAAACAAAAAAAAATTTGTTTTTCAGAAATAACATTTTCTTTGAAAATCTTCGCAGATGGCGTTCCTGAGGATCCTGGTGTTGCTGGTTGTCGGTGTTGCGGCTGCTGGGGGGGACTGCGGTCCCGAAGACGGAGTGTTTGTGTGTTGGGACGTCTGCGGCGAGGAGGTGAGGGGCGCCGGCGGCTACGGGCGCCGCGTGACGTTTGTTGGGGCGACGCTGTTCTTGGACTGCGTCAGACAGGTGGATCTCAAGGTGAGTGTTGAGAAAAAACGGAATAAGTGACATGTATGACAGCCATTTTTGTTTGTAGGAGGTGAAGCTGCTGTCGCCGACGGTCTGCGTTGGACTTCGGTCCGAGATGGATCGAGTGGTGACACCGTGGAGGTGGTGCAAGGAGGTCGTACCACCCGAGCCGGAAGTTTCGACGGCGGCAGTTCCGCCGGTGGTTGGTGAGTTGTTTCAGCTTTTCCACACAGGCATAAAACATTCCCAAAACACAACTCACACACATAACATCACAACACTTATCCAACACCTGACCAACACCAAGTCAAAAATTTTCCTTCACCAAATTCTAGTGAAATTTTTATATATACAGATGAGCCTCGCCCGGTGGCGCCGACGGCTAACTTGGCGGTCGTCCACGTGCCGGCGATCAAAACGCCGTTCATGGTCCGGGCGCCGCCCTCAACGCAGCAAAGCGTTGTGGTGGCCCAAGAGGTGCCACACGTCATCAAGGCACCGTCGTCAACGCTGGAAGTGACGGTCAACATCAAACATGGTGTTGCGCACGTCGAGGCAGACATGGACCCATGGACGGCGATGGTCCTGGTCTTTATGGGCCTTGGGGGAGCTGGAGCCACATCTCTGGCTGTCTTTTTGGTCTGGCTGGTTAAGTTCATCAGGAACAAGGTTAGCCAGTTTTCTTTTGCTTTTTTAATAAAATGGCTAACAATGCTTTTTGCTTTTATGCTTGCTTTGCTTTTTTGTGCATGCATTTCAAAAATAGAGAAAGAAAAGAATTTTGAAACTAGATAAGGCCAAAGTTAAAGAATGCATAGTAGGATCTATGCCCAATATATTTTCTAATGGGCTAGATTCTGATGATGAGGAATTTGAAGTTCTCTCTCAGAATTATGCAGATATCAGGGCTAGATCCCCCAGAGTTTCAACATTTAGACAAGGTAAAACAAATAGCATGTAAATACAAAACAGCGCATGCAATAATTTTTGATGCTTTGCTTGGGGCTTTTTCTTTTGTCTTTTCTGTACAGTCATCGTACATGCGGGAGTTGGTGCGGATGCTGACGCCGGAAAACAAATAGCATGTAAATACAAAACAACGCACGCAATAATTTTTGATGCTTTCTTTGGGGCTTTTTCTTTTGTCTTTTCTGTACAGTCATCGTACATGCGGGAGTTGGTGCGGATGCTGACGCCGGAGGATCAGCCAGATCCGGAAGCCCAACCAGTGGTGGATCTGCTGGGGCTGGAAGAGGCGGATAAACCCATCGCAGAAGAGAAAAAGGAAGAGTTGGTCCTTGAGGACAGTAATCCTTTTAAAGAGATGTTGAACGCGTAAATATGAAATCGCGTCAAAGAAAGTGCCATTTTTTTGTACCCGCGTTTTTATATGGGTAAAGGCAATAAGAGAAGTTGTAAAAAGAATTTCTGGCCTCTGATTCTCTTTTTTGTTTGTCTTTTCCAGCCAAATTCTTTTTTCAGAAAGTGATCAGCGAATGGACAAAATCATCTCAAGTGCATTAGTAGTGTTGTCTAAATCGTCAGCGCAAAATAAATTTTTATGTTCTGCATTGTTGATCAGACAACTTGATTTACATTTTTTTATTCATTCTACCAATCTTTGAATTGAGATTGGAGATTTAAATAATTTTCCACAAACTTTCGAAGAATACTGTACAAGAAATACTCAAATTAGAGGTTTTTATGCACAAGCACTTTATTCAATCTTTTCACACAGTAGAGAATATGTATTGCGGAGCAGAACAATGGCAAGGTTTTGCGGCAAAGTCCGGTTAAAGCAAGCTTACTTGAACATAGAAAATGCTCGTATTTATAGATTTGCAGAATGGAGGTGCACAGTGACCACTTTGGATTGTTCTTGACATACTTTGTTGAACAGAAATAAACAGAAGAAAGGAGAATGATTTAGAAAGGCATTTCTGAATAACAAGCAAATGTAAGGTGATGCTGTATATTGAAAGTAACAATGCAGAATGGAACATGAGCTAATGAGGGAACACCCAAAAGTGCTGTTTATATTGTAGTCACATTTTGACTACATCCCCATGTAAGTTTATTAATTACTGTATATGAAATTATGATGCTATTGTATTCTTGAAACTCTTCAAATTTGTTCAAAAATAATAGAAACCAAAGGTTTATATACGTATGTGCTGTTGTACTGAACCTATCTAATGCATGGGGCACCATTTTATCTCTGTTATTAGAAAAAATGGGGGTGTGTCAATGAGAAATGAAGTTTATTGCTTCAATATCAAAGTCCAAATAAATGACTACGTCCACAGTACTGTACTTATATTTGGGCATGGATTGTTTTTACAAGCTTTCTAATCTTTAAAAAAAGCTTGTACGCATGGAACACAAGGTATTTAAACAATTTGCAACGCAGCTTGAACGCTGACATTCTTTAAAAAAAGGCACAATTGTAGGTTTGAATGAATAAACAGAAAACTTTATTTGCCGCTTTTCGGCGTTCACATTTTGAATTCATGACAAGCTGGAGGTGCCAAGCCACACCTATATATACAGTATAGGCATCATGTGTACAATTTTACAACTGTAAATTAATCAATTAGAGCTGATCACATGTACAGTCAACCCTTGCACAAGGGACCCCCTTGTAAATTCCATGTGCCAAAATTCGCCAAATGCTGCTGGATGGATGGATGGATGGATAGATTATGTACGCATCGTACTTCTCATAGATGGATTAATTCTCGGAAAGGCATAACTGTAGTCAATTTCTGTCCCCTGGTCCTCGTCCGCACCACTACACCTTCATCTCCTCGCAGAAGCAGCACACGCTGTTTCTCCGGTCGAATGACAATGATTCCCACGCGGGGCTGACGAGTACTTGGGCCGCTTTATCTCCGGTTCGTGAAATTTTGCTCTGCTGGTACTGCACGTTCCGATGTGGAATTCGTCCGGCCATCGCGTATACGTTTTCTTTTTCTTTTTCTCGAATCCGGTTCGGTTCCGGGCAGCAGCAGGTACTGTGCGTCAAACAATCTTTTTCCTTCTGCCCTATACGACAACTTTCTCCCAGCAGCACTCGGGTTTTTTCCTCAGACTGCCTTCTTCGAGGCTCGGTGTGATCAAGAGGCTTGATCCGTCATGTCAGTGTAGCACTCATTCATGCAGCGAAGAAACCTGTTCCGTGTAAGGCAGCAGCGATAGAAAAGTTATGAACGTCACTTTCGGTATGTATAGCAGATGATGATGATGATGATGATGACATAAAATCCGATCCACTTCTTAATCAAGTCAAACCTCTCTGTATACATCGACTTGAAGTGAAAGACAACAGAGAATAAATTTGAGTTATTAGGGAAAACAGGCCCTTTGTTGAGGGGAAAGATAGAAAGAATTACAGGAAATTGTGTTCTGGGCATTAAATTGCTTCTCAAATTGAGTTGACAGGAACAGCAGTAATGCCGATTTTGGAGGCAAGGGTTCATTTTGTGCGAAATTTATTTGGCGGCAAAGGACGCCGCCACGAAAAAAGAGGGGTCCGTTGACTTGAAATTTAATCGGCGCATCTCGAGATGCGCCGAAAAAGACAAGAACAAGAAAAGTTGGCGCCCCAAAAAATCGGGGCAACCGAAAACCGAAAAATCCTGAAAAGGAAGAGTATAGAACTAAAAAATAATCCCCGGAACCGGGGCAATTCGAGCTGCTTGTAAAATCCGCGCACTCGTAAAATAAGGGAGACGACTCCCTTAGCAAAAACTTCGAAACTCAGGGACAAAACGAAAATTATTGCCAGCTGCTGGCGAAAAACAAGCAGGAACAGATCTTCTTTCCAAAAAGCAATTTGTCTCTAAACTGCAAACTGTCCAAAATTGCCTCGACTTCCCCATCCGAAACCCACTCCTGGGAACAGTATTTTTTCTGCAAAATAATAAACTAAAACACCCGGTTGCCGGGAGAAGAAAAACCATGTACAAATATCACGAAAACAGCACTAAAACCCACTGTTAAGATAATAAAATCGCGCCCGAAAACTGGGGAAAACTGTGTTCGAAAAATAACGAAAAAGTCGTTGACAGCTGCCAACATCTGGCCAGTTCATTGACTTTGAAAATCCCAGCACCTGGGTGTTTTCGAAACAAGAAATTGGCGCCAAAACAGGGAAGAAAAGTTGCATAAAACCCCCTCGAATTTGACGCAACACTACCAGTTGATCTTTGAAGGAGCTGCGGATATTTTACGCAAAATTCGTAATTTGCGGACTTGTCCAAATTTCGGCAACCTTTGCGGACTTAACTAAAAATCAGGAACTGTGAAAATCTTTACAAAAATTGGAACCTTTGAAACTTTCTGAAAATTGACTGAAGTGTGGTGCAATCTTTACTTTAAAAACCTCTAACAATTTATTCTTTGTCTGAAACGCTCTAAAAAAGCGTACTAGTCTTCTCCCACTGTCCATACTTGTGAAAAATTTCGTTGTGAATATTATTTTTTCCAACCACTGGAACTCCTTATTGCCTAAAAAACTTCTCAACCAAGTACCAAAGAAAACTTTACGCGAACTAATTTATTGATTCCAATTCTGCCAAAATTCTCGGGAACCGTTTATTGTGTGTGTGTGTATTGTGAATTTTAAGCATTTTTCTGAGCCCAGTCCTGGGAATTGTCATATTCTAATTTCTGTGACAACGTGAATGTGTATTATTTTGTTGCATTTGTATTAACCTGTGAAGAGAAAAGAAAAGGTCAGCGCTAGTGGGGAAATAGTTCCCCGGTCGGTTCGCGCACCAGCCAATTACTGTGTTTTAATTCTACTCCTAATTAACAAATTGACAAGGTTTATTTCAGCGAATTCAACCAACAGTTTACAGGTGTAAGGCTTGTAAAAATCCAACAACTATATTTAAAACCTTACAAATCAGCGCTAGTGGGGAAATAGTTCCCCGGTCGGTTCGCGCACCGGCCAATTGCTGTGTTTTAATTCTACTCCTAATTTAACAAATTGACAAGGTTTATTTCAGCGAATTCAACCAACAGTTTACAGGTGTAAGGCTTGTAAAAATCCAACAACTATATTTAAAACCTTACAAGTGAGTTCATAAAAACGTGGTAAAAACGTGGTAAAAACGTGGTAAAGAAACAGGGTATATCCCATCGAACGCCCCTCTTCTTTCAACATTTCATAATTTTTAGCTCGATGAATAAAATATTTTTCTTGCCATTCATTAAACACGCTACAAGCTGAACGACAAAAAGGTTTAAAATAATGCAGTTGAATCAATTCTTGAGCGAAGAACACAAAATTACATCGAGATCATACTTGTAATAATGTATTTAGAAAAGTAATGATAATTAAATCTGATCTTAACTCGTTTTCAAAACGCTTATTTTCTTTTGCCGAATTTTATCGACTTTCTCGGAAAAAAGGATGTTGAAAATCGCGCGTCTTAAAAAGTCTCGATTCTCGGACTGTTTCTAGGATACTTTCCAGCATTTCTCCTCCCTGCTTTTCTCATATTCATTATGAATGAAAAAATTCAGATACTGTATAATCTCTAAAAATCAGAAAAGTGGAGAGAATAAAATTGTTCGTTAAAGGAATACAGACTCGTGAGGGATTCTTTGGCGAAAAAGCATGTTCATACAGACAAAATTTAACACGATTTAATCTCGGGAAATAAATCAACATCCTCAAAAACAGTCGACAGTTTTGCCGGTCATCAATTTTCAGTTGTATCAATACGAGTATTCAGAATAATTAATACGACAAAAATGTTACACAGAAAGTGATCAGAAAGGAGACGGAAAATAAAGAAAAAGCGAAACAGGATGGGTTTACAGAAACATATAAGGTATTTCGACTTCAGTAGGTCAAAATGTGACCCTTGATGGCTATGCTTTCCTTACTGTGATGCATATACACCGTATAATCTCTGTTATAAACAACGCATTTCGTTATCACTTTACTTCAAATGCCTCTGAAGCGGCAATAGCCTCAAGAAAGTGACACCTTTGCTCATCCAAAGCCATCAATTCATTGTCGAGGTCTAAGCAAAACCGCAAACCTCGTTTTCGCCAAGGACAGAACCTTGACTAAAAACCAGATTCATCTTGTCCAGATCTTCTTAATGTACTGTACTACGAACAGACCAATTTCGCATCTCCAGCGGTTTCGATCTAAAAGATCATATACACACATAAATAATTACAGCTTTCATAAAACAAATAATATTCCCACCCATCTCCATGAAGATAGATGGACTATCTGCACACAGTAAATATTCCTCCCTTGCTTTGATATATTTTCCGGCCCTGATTAGTACAGGGCTCTAAAAAAACACTTTCTTCATCAATCAGTAGTGTCTCAGAAAAATATATTAGTTTTAATAATGAATTTCTCATGTACGCGATTAGGGACCCACCAGGCTCCAAAAAAACGCAGCTAGTGTATTTTTTTCTGGATTCTAGAACCAATAAAAATGGCAGACTGAGAAATCAAACCGAAAAACCGGGAAATTAAATTAGCGATTAAAAAAAACACGCGTTTCAACCGGAAGTTTGATGCGAACAAACAGTTTCCATCTGAGGAAAGATTGTAATCGCAATACCCGAAATACTAGGGGAAAAGTTTTAGCTCCGGGGAAAATGAGCAAGAAGAGAAGGAGAAACTAATCTTAGATCTCCGCATTCCGATGAGATAACCTCCTGATTACGCACGAAATTCAACTCATTCGCTGACCTTCAGTCAAAATTCTGTTGCGTACATCAACCCGGAAGTTGGCTATATATCCGCATTTACGGACAAAGAAGAAAAATACAGTACTGCAAGACGAAAAAAAAAACGTAACCTATGATGGAAAAACGTGACTAACGATTAATTGGGATGTAATTTTTTTTTTTTCGATTCCAAAAAGTGGATTCATTTCACGACTGAGAAACGCTTCATGGTAAATCCAATTCCCCGCATCATCCGGATAAATTAGAAGCTTTTTATGCATAAGCACTCTGGAGAAAATGCAAAGCTAAATTTACTATAATTATTTTTGCATTCCTACACTGGAATGAGTGTCATTATCACTTGCTATGCAGTTTCGCAAATTGTTATTCAAAATATGATTGAATCCTGTACTTCTTGAGAATTCGACATACAGTACTAGCACTTTTTCAAGTCAGTCGTCAAAAGTAAACAGCATTATCTTAAATGTTGAAGTGTGCTGATTTATATAATATTAAAAAAAGTGGTGCCATCTTTTTATAATTTAATTATAGATATTCTTAAAGATTTATTTCATTTACATCAAATTCCATTCGCAATTCTTTCGGTTTTCCAACAGTAGATCACGTGGAAAATTTCTCTAAACATTAATTGCTTCCAAAGGTCTGCAGTGGTCATATAAATGCAACGAAAATCATAAACTTGGAATATCTAAAAACATAACGTGCTTAAATTTATTTCGAATTGATAGGAGACTAATTTTTTTGGCATTAAATATTGCTGCATTCACGGGATGTTCCCCTTTGAAAAATTGTCTAATTTCGTTTTCAATTTTCAATTTATATTGTCCTTCGTAAAGGCAACAATTATTTTTCCTTCCTGCCTTGCTAAGAACGAATCAGACATTCTGGGATTAACGGAAAAAGAAGCTCAGCTAGCGTCTAGAGATCTCCTCATTCTTCCCCGCCTTCGAGCTGCTCTCAAATTCCAGAAAAGAGCCGAGATCCGGTTCAGAACAGAGCAGATCTTATTACACATTCATCCCTTTTCCTGGTTTGCATGGAAGTGAAATAAAAATAAATAAATAGATGAACAGAAAGAGAGAGAGAAGGGGCTTGAGAGCCAGATCAATCTCTGAAGCGAAGCAACCCCCGACTGCGAAGCGACGCCACCAGGAAAACGAACATCACTTCCCCATTATTCCCGGATCTCTGCCGAACGCGCTTTAACCTTTTCGAGCAATAATTCACGACCTGCGCTCTTCAATTAACTTTCCGAGGTTTGGCCTCACTGTCTCTCAACGAAAAAAAAAAAGGTAAAAAAAAAGTTAAAATGCACGCTTATAGTCCACTCAAGCTCGTTATTCCTTTCAACGACTTTTCTGAAGGAACGTGACATTGACATGCGAGAACGTTGAGGGGAAGGAATGCTATTTTTTTCGGTACTCCAAAAATATACATCTGATGAGTGCAGGAGATTTTGCGTCAGGATCTGTTCGTGTTCAGTGTTGCATGAAATGAGACAAGAAAAGGTTCATCAAACGAGAACGAGAAAATTTGATGGAACTTCGGAAAGTGATTGAAACGATGATATTCTTGCATTGAGCGGTTTCCGTGCTGCTAGACACGAGAAAACGCGAACATTTTTCAAAACTTTGAAAATATGGTGAATATGTCTCTGTCAAAAAGAGAGAGAGATTGTGAATTAAAAGAGAGAATGCCTGAAATGATTCCGGGCATTATTCCCGGCTGTGTTAACAGGTCGTTATCGATGAAGAAAGAGGACACAAAATTCGGAATCAGAACGAAATCCAGGAAACTCAATTAGGCTGTGAAATATTGGGATAAGAACAGGAAGTCCCACTTTCCGTCGGTTTGAAAATCAATCGATTTTTTTTTACAACAAGGAAGCATTTAACATTTGAATACCCATTCGAAGCATCGTCATTCAGAATCGAGAAAGGTCACAGTTCAAAGCCTTTCCCAGCAAAAATTATTCAGCCAATTGAAAAAGAAACAAGAACAATACGAAACGTATTGCGCTGATTGCCCAGTTAAAATCAATCTCTTCCCCACAGTGTTTCATTTATAACTCCACTTCCTCCTTCCATGACTTCTAACCTTTGAGACGTTTTTAACTAAAGCATGATATATTGATATTGTTCTCACTTCAATGCGAAGAATTTGATTCACTTATTGCCTTTTCAGAATTGCAAAAGTGTAAAATTGTGAACGGATTATTAGTCTTGAATGGCGAATTTCGACGTAGCATCGGGTTTGTGGGAAACAGTAGCATACATCTCATAGACGAAGATTTCAGATAAACGATTCATTCGGGGGGATTAAAGATTCAGTTAGTGTTATTAGAAGGTTATTTATCCGGTTATTCGAGGGTTTTAGGTCCTCATCGCAGATTTGTATTCTATACACGGCATTCTGGCCTGTTCAATTAATATTGTTGAAGCTCCATGATTTTACTGTACGTCCGTACGTAAAGCAAAATACTGCATGATTATTTAGTAAGTAGTGAATTCAGGATATTTTTCAAAATTCAGTAGTAGCCCCGCTAATGGGTGCTTCGAAAATTGGGTTCTTCGCGCAATGAACTTGGGCCGTTCTAGAGTTTTTTTTAAGGTAAAGCGACTATTCGTTACAGGCTATTCGCAAATGCGACTTTTCGTTACGGGCAATTCGTTACGGGCGGCCTTTCGTTACAAAACATTTTTGCTACTGGCACTACTTTGTAACAATCATGTACGTTACAGTAGTACTTTGTTACATTGCTCTTTTGTTACAGGCTACTTTTGTNCTTTGTAACAATCATGTACGTTACAGTAGTACTTTGTTACATTGCTCTTTTGTTACAGGCTACTTTTGTATCATTACAATTTTGTTACAGAAACACTATTTTGTTACAACAAAATAAAACCTTATTAAATTTTTACAATTTTATTTATCAACTGCAAATAAATGAAAATAGGAAACAATTTCCAAAAAAAATGTGCCTAGGGGTGGGATTGAACCGGGTACCTCCAAGACTAGTTTGCTGCAACCTAAGTTTTTTTTTGCAGGCCAAGTAAAACCTGCTGAAAGTTGGTGTAACAAAAGAGGTGCCAGACCAGAAGGAACCTTATAAATATAGATTAATCTTTTAATCCAACAATATTTTTACTCCTACTTAAATTGTTATATCTTTGTATCATATTTTTACTCCTACTTAAATTGTTATATCTTTGTATCATATTTTTACTCCTACTTAAATTGTTATATCTTTGTTATTTCAACCTCCAACATGGACAATGAGTTGACCTTCAGTACAACATCAAGAGGCAGATCTGCAATATCATTAAATGGATTCCGATTCACATGTCAGCAAGAAGGTGATCAAGAGAAGGCATCACAATGGCTTTGCAGCAACAGAAATTGCCCAGCTCGACTCCACCTTCAACCAGATAAGAAGACATGGAGACTTCTAAATGAACATAACCATCTTCCTGACTTTGGTAAAACAAAGGCAGCTGAAAAAATCGCACAAGTGAGGAATGAAGCAATAGCAAATCCACATATTGAGCCTGCAATACTTATATAAGGTGCATATGGATTGGCAGACCGTGAGACACTCCTAAAAATGCCTAAAGAAAAATCCATAAAAAGAACTATTCAGAAAATTCGCAAGAAAGAATTACCTGAAGAACCCAAGACACTATCACAGCTTGAAGATATTCCTGAAATCTACACTCTTATTGATGGAGAAAACTGTTGTCTGTACAACAGTGGCCATGAAGATCAAAATAGAGTCATAGTTTATGGACGAAAAAGCACAATAAGAGAAATGGCTAGTAGCCAAATGTGGCTTGGAGATGGTACATTTAAAACATCACCAAATCTTTTTCTACAAGTGTACACCATTCACTACCTTCTCCAAGATCAAGTTGTGCCTGGTTGTTTTTCATTAATGGAGCGAAAGAATGAAGAATCATATGACAAACTATTCAAATCAATTAAGTCACTTCTACCAGCAAGGAAAAAACAGGGACCTAAGAAATTTAGCATGGATTTTGAAGATGCTGCCATGAATTCATTTCAAGAGATTTTTCCAGGAGCATCAGTGAGCGCCTGTTTCTTCCACTTTGCTCAGATTCTATGGCGGAAAGCACAAGCAACAGGTAAGGGTTATAAAATCCAGAATTAGATACTTTCTAGATTTCTCTTGTTTTTCAAAGTTGTGCTTGTGTTTATTATTACAGGTGTAGTTGAGAAATACTTGAAGGCTGGGAGTCTTGAACTGCGATCTCAATTTCATTCAATCTTGGCTCTGGCTTTTGTACCAGTGGAAAAAGTTCCAGAAGTTTTCACCAAGTTACAAGATGCTGCTTTAGAGGATTTAAATGGAGTTCTGGATCATCTGGAAAAGTATTACATCAAAGGCTATAAGAAGGGTGCTCGACAAATTCTACCAAAATACCCCCCAGCTTACTGGAACCTTTGAGAGCGGACATTATGTGGACTTCCGCGTACTAACAACAGTGTTGAGGGGTGGAACCGAAGGTTCAAGACAATCATGGGGAAAAATCATCCTTCCATATATAAATTCATGAGCACAGTACAGAAAGAGGAATTATATGCCGAAAGCCAGTGGATACTTATCCGAGAAGGAGGAATCATTACACAGAAAATGAGTTGGTAACATTGTCTAGCCTGAATCCAATAGTACACCAAACAAAATGTACCCGTAACAAAGATGACGTGTAACAAAAATGAAACGTAACAAGAAATCTTTGTAACAAAAAGTGCTGTAACGAAAAGTCGGTAACAAAACGTTTGGTAACAAATGTGTCCTTGTAACGAAAAGGCGCATCTACGAAAAGCCCGTAACAAAAGGTCGGTAAACCTTTTTTTAAGCAACTTATTTTTCTATGAATGCCAAATTGCATAAACTTGATTGTCCTTTGATAATTAGATTTCAGGGTGAAATTGGTCTACAAATTACAGCAGTATAATATGTATTCAAATGATTGCTTTTCATTTCATTGTCTGTTTTTTTCTGCCAAATACACTAAAGTAATGTTTTCCGTTGAACAAAAATCCATTCAGCAGGTATTTCATCCAAGGAACTATTGAGGAATTTTCCAATAGATTTGAAATGGACTAGGCATTTTATCTGGCTTTAAATCCCTTCATCAGGGACCCTTTGTGTGTCGGGAACAAATGCACTAATGTACATGGCTTGATATTACTCGGTTAATCGACATAAAATTATGGACACTTCATTTACCCCATTTAATGCGGTGCTGATTTACTCAAATATCATTGCAATCGGGGGCACTGAACTTGAACGTCTTTTGTCCAATTTGAGGGTTTTTTTGTTTTTGGAATGAGACTTGTCTCCTCAACCCATGAATCCTGTCTAACTTCTTGGCAAGAATTATTCCGATTATTCAGTGGCTTCCCACGCGATATCCGTTTCGAAATGAGTCTTGTCAGTGTAATGATCACACCCAGCAGATTATCGTGCGGAGGACGCTTCCTGGCGTGAAAAAGGTCATATGCAGATTATCAAGTCGAACAAAATATACTGCATAATAAAATTAATTGCGCAGAGAAAATCGACTAGTTTTTCGCGTGGTACGTGTCAGAATATTACAAGAGCGATTCATCAAAAGTATGACATCACATGGGCGAATCAATGCGAGTACGAGTGTCTTATCTTAAGACCATCACACCACTGGTTGGTAATTTGGTACGCATGCTTCCTACCAGCGAAATAAATTCTTGCTAATCAATCACTTTAAACAAAAGCCATTGTCTTAAACGGTTGCTTTTATGCCTCTCTTTGCAAAATATAAATTGACTGATTATCACGATTATGACACGCGAGGTAGAAAGTAGGAATCAATTTCGAAAATTTCTTGTGAAAAAAAACTTGATGACTACAGGTACACCTCGTGAATTGACTGCATTAAAAACAAAAATGGAACATTAATTTTTTTAATTGTGGTCTGAACTTTGGAAAAATTCGACTGCTTTGTCAGTTTTACACAGTGTTTCATGTTCGCCACGAAGGACAAATTTCAGGTCTCTACATTTACAGTAGTAAAAGAGCCGGAAATTCATGATCATTTCGTTTGCGAGACGAAAAAAAAACCTTGAGTCCAAAATGAGAAGAAAGTTTTCAAGCTTCAAGCACACATCAACGAATAATACTGTAGTTCAAAAAATGATATATCGAAATAAACGAAGAACAAAATCCTGTTTCAAGTATGAGTTTATCCTTTTCCGGAAAAAATTACGAAAATTGATTCCCACTTGTTGTTACAAAGACAAAAAAAATTCGTCCACTGTGTTCAATTCTTCCAAAAATTATTTTGTTCGAGATCTAAAAAAACAGTTGTCAAAATCATTCCAGATGAAAACTGCGTTAGAACATATTTGGCTCGTCGCGAGTCGACCTTGCGTGATGCGATGAGACGCTTCAAGTTGAAGACTGTTCCAAAACCTGATTTTGGCTCTACTAAATTCACTCAATTTTTCTTTAAAAGAGAAAGACGGAAAAACTAGCTTGAACAGTCGTATCACGTACAACGTGACTGAACGAGTAACGAGCAGACTTTTCCACAAAAATGCCGAACGATCCCCGGTAAGCAATCACTCACACGCGTCTCCTGATTACGTCGCTCATCCGAGACAACAAAACTAGCAGTTTTGCTGCCCAAAATTCGATACAATTCCCCCAGAAAATAAAAGAGAGCAACTGATCGTCGCAATCGTGACGCTCGTGTTCGAGAAATTTTCAAGCATGTTACACACGCGAGACTGCACAGGTTGAAAAAGTCCTTGTCGTAAAACGGAATTTTCAAAAAGTTGCTCCAATTTTTCTCCGAAGGTCCAAAGACTTTGATAAAAAAAAAGTTTGATGCTTTTCTCAACCTTTATTCACAAACGAATACTGTACTTTTCTTTAAAGCTTCTTCGAGTCAACGCTAACAAACCGTCGACCTTCAAATGTCATTTAAAAAATCGAAATTCAGTTGTGAAAGTCTCAGACTTCTCGCTCCCGAATTGAAAAAAATCAATGCTCGACAAAAAACATACGTTTTTCAGATCGAGTTCATACTTCCGATGAACTAAAGAAAATTGCATCGAGCTATATACGTGTCAAACAACTTTCGTCATCGTCACTCACAAAAGTTTGAATTGGTTCTCGAACGATTTTTCGAAATATTCTGGACCTGCCTCATTACCTTTCTTACAGTCGCGGGTTTTCCCAAAAATATTCACCAGCAAAGATTTATATTTCAATCTGGTTACCAAAAATATAAGGCAGAAAATTCGAAAGCAACAGCAATTTAAATTTAAAGAATTATTGATCACACTTCTTGTGGGGCAAGTCACATTTCCGGAATTATAGGTTCGATAAAATCGTACGTTTTGACTCAAAATGCTACTTATCCAGCACCTCAAGTTAACCAGCTTATTATAATACAGTACAAAACAGGCAAAAAATACGCACTTCATTCAAAAATGTAAAAATCAATCATGGAAAGATTTTTAAAATTTGCAACGAAAACTCCAAACGCTTGAAAAATAAAATTTGTCTGAGGTAAAAATGTGATTCCCTAAATCTGGAAACAACGAAGTTCGGAGCTTTCTTATTTACATAATTTAATAATTAAACCACACACGAAAAAAGTCCATCAACGAGAATAGACCCAACGTTGAGGGGAAAAGGAAAATGAGGATATACATTAGCTTAACCTATAGTCAAAAAAGGCTTCTTTCACAAAGGATTATACAGTATCACCAAAATAAAATGTTTATTCAATTGAGTGACTCAAACGCAAACCAAGAAAATTTCCGGATCGGCCCGCTGTCGAACAGACGTGGAAAATTGGCTTTCGAAGTTACATATTTTCTTTTTTTTTCTCCCTTGTCTTGACATTACAATTTTGGTTCATAATCCCGAACCCGAGCTTTCGGGATCATAAAAAAAAGTAGGAAGAGAAACTCTCTTGGATTTTCTTTTCCGAGTTGCGTAACGTCGTTCGCGGGACCTTGCACCTTTTACGAGCACTCAAATTATTTTACGCAATCTTTTTTTCAGTCCCTCCGTTGCTCTTCTTCTTTCAAATCCTAGGAATAGATAATTCAGTCTCATGGAGACTACGACTCAGGGAACAAATCTTCCTTCAGTTTTAGCCCAAATAATTTACGTCTAGCAATTCGAGTTTTTTCTTAATGGACTTGAACTTGTCACCAACGCCTTTGTTTGGATAGTTCGATAAAGCACTGTATTTTTAGAAAACCCCTTTCGAATACTTTTCATTAAATTTTGGAGTTAATCCCCCCCCCCCCCAGATGGATTTATTTCACTCACTCAATAGACTTTGGAAAATGGAATGAAAATGAAATATTTCAAGTCCATTAACTGAGTAACTATTATATTCATCCATAATTGAAGGCGCTTCTTGAACGTTAGGTCAGTAGTGATAAGCATGTTGAATTGTCCAGAACATACTGGACCAATCATCAATATGAAAAAAATTAAATAGCGAAAGTTTCATTCGGAATCGACGAAAAATTCCAAAATTTTGCACTAGCTTTTATTAAATTGTTCTACAGTATATTTTATGCGATGGTCGCTGCGGCCAGTTGCATACACGGTATACATACCACGCACTGGAATTTTTCTGAAAAAATTTGAAAAGAACCTTATACCCAACTAATAAATTTACTCTCAGAACAGTGGAATCTGCATGACATTGCTTTTAGCCAACTTAAAGAATTCTTCAAACTGGCCAATCGGCGCTGAAGCAGGAAGAAATAAGAATTATACAATAATTTACGGGATTATTCTGTTCTTGTACACATTATTGGACGTGCGAGTTGAAGCTTGGAAATGTCCTTGAAAAGTTATGCATTTCAAAAAAGTGAGCCATGCTTTTGAATGCCTAATTTCGTCTCGCCCGTATTCAAGCCGATCCGTATCTCACGACCTCTATACAAATGCGCAATAATAAAACAGCGAGAATAAAGTGCACTCTATTTTTTTTCACGAATGCCATTGAAGGTCTTCTTTGACAAATTTTGGAGGTCATACGCGAGAGGATAAAAAACGAGGCAGACTGATCTTTTTTTAACCATTGGATCATCCCGTCCAATCTGATAGTCATCAGATGTACCGTCAGGATGATTACAATATACAGTAAAGCATTTATACCACGAAAGAACATTGAACGAAAACTATTTGAATGCTCTTCCTCTGCCCTTCGAGTGCAGTTGTGATTTCCAAAAGAATAAAGTCTTAAGTTGCAGAACTAACCCATCAGGTTGTATTTGAGTAATTTGACTATTCACCGTTTCATCGGGAGGCATTCGATAATTGGCGATGGAATCCAAACGGCGCTGCAAGTTGCGACACCTACACGAGGAAAAATGAGGTAGAAATTTTGACTCGGCGCAAGGCTTCACGCGGTATCTTTTATTCATGCAGTTACTTCCGATTTTGAAGCAATATATATTATGAATTGTATTCTGCAAGTTCGGTGTGGAGAAGGTTACTCGAATCCTTGAAGTACAGAACATCCCAGACAAATAACAGAAACACTACCCTGAGTATATAATTGCAGCATGCAGTTGAAAGAATTTTCGTCGTTTTAATTGCATTAGTATTTCTGTACCAGCATATTGACATTTGAAAGAAATTACTTTCATACGAGATCCCGGAAAGATTTGCCCTCAGTCCGTTTGGCTTCGACGGATAAACGAGCATTCGGAAATTCAGTTTTATTCATTTTTTTCGAAACTGTTCAAATAACAGTTCTGGGTTATTGATACGCTTTCCAAAATTTCAGAACTTGCTCAAACGATACCTATGAGAAAAATGAACAATTCCAAAGAGAACGAAACGTAAGATCTCTGTCCTGGATTCGCGCACCCTGACAGAACTAATAAGTAAACCTTCTTCTGTTTTAATGATGTTCTCCCTGAGATGTAGAAAAATCGATAAATGCGTAATTTGACAAGAGGTTCTCAGGTTTCTAAGTCTGACATTTAAAAGAAGTATGATTCAGAGATTGAATCAATCGAAAGACAGCATACTGTATATAATCAGGTTTTTAGAAACATGTTCCTTTCGGTCAAATGTGCAAAGCTTCGGGTACACGAGACAGACCTCAACATTTTTACATGTGCATTTTTCGAAATAGAAATGAAAAGTGGGTAATTACAGTACGGTATTTCAGTCGTTTATGTTTTCCGTAGGTTGAAAAGCCAGCTCTGATACGGCTCCTAGATAGTACAGTACAGTATTTGTACAGTACAGTATTATACACGCTGTAATATCGTTTCACACCAAAGCAAGGTTGCGAAAACTCGCATTTATCGCAATAGCAAATATGTTGTACGTTTCATTTGTTAAATCCAGGCACAAATTTTAATCAACAGCTCAAATCACTGCATACACGAATGTAGACGTCCATTCATACGAATGTTGAAGAAATGTTGCGTCATGTCTTTCTCCCTCTGTGGCAACATGATGTGAATTCCTCTGAAATTTTCTTCTGCTCACTAACACACGAACTCACGCTTCCAGAAAATGAATACAGTGTTTATACAGCATTTTATTCTCATCGAGAATAAATAAAATAAAAATTTGTACGAAATGTCGCGCTAAAGCAATGAAACCAGGCACCAAACACCAAAAAAAAAATCGGATCCCGTTTCAGAAACCTTTGTCAGAGCCAAAGCAATTGGGCCGTAACCGGTGGCTGTTTACCTCACACCCTGTTCCGAGAGGAAAAAACTCGGGTCGAGTGTCACGACCGGCGGTATATAGGGCGAAAAATTGCAAGAAAATTGCTCACGCATTAGCGCCGTAAAAGCGGATGCCAAAAAACCCCCGATCATTACACAACACACGCACTTGTGTTGGGCGATACGAGGCTCGTTAACCCCGAAATTTCTATGCCTCCGTTTTTCTTTTGGAGGACGGACAAGGCTTTGGCAAGTGCCAATCGATCACCAGCAACGACACACGCGACAAGTTTCCTGTCAATTTTTCCAGCAGCAAAAAAAAAAAAAAGTAGAACAAAGTAGCGCTCAATTTTGGTTACGACATTTATGAGAGCATTTGAACCCGAATTTCAGAGCTTGTTTTCTTCTTCGTTTTTATTTTATCCTCCGCCTTCTTTGACAAAATATTTTAAAATTGAACAGCTCAACGATCGCAAATTTTGAATACAGGTGACTCTCTCCCTACAAAGATTTTCTATACTACATAGCGATATCGTTTGGTCCCATACCTTAGGGCAGGGGTTTCTCACCAGGGTTGCAGGGGTTCTCTGAAGCAAAATACATCCCACAGCGAATTTTTCCTGGTCCCTTGAAATTTGTTGTAATTTACATTTTTATCAATAGCTTTTATTATCAATCAATAGTCCACCCGTATATACTGTACAGTTGAACCTCTCCACGTCGAATCTAACCTCTCTAACCTTTTCTATTCTGGCGATTGGTTCACTATTCGTTGGTCCACCCTTCACACAAAGGCCTTATTTTTTTTTAGCCAGGATGAATTCAAAAAGATTCGTGAGGGAACGCGATTTTTATTCGCATAATTTCACGCAGTACTTTTTCTCCTTCGCCGATAAATATTTGAAAGAAGACAATGGGCTCCCAAATTCTTCCTCGCCTCACCATTTTGAACAAGATCCTAGGCAACAGGTGTACGCCCAATGTGGACGGATACAAACCATCCTTCCGAAATTCTCATGTTATCATGAAATCGTAAAACTGGGCGTGGCAGCAGATGAACGTCTCAGATACAAAACATCGGGTAGATATTGATGTGTTCCAAAGCGGGTATAGCATGGCATAAATGGAGAGAAATAAAAGTTGGGGAAAAAGCCTCATTAGACGAAACTCTAAAACTGTACCATTCCTAGAACAAATGTTTCGATTACTCGTCAAGATCATTGGAACCCAGCACTGTTTGTCTGTGTGCGTGTCAAATTAAAATTAAATATTCCTCGAAAAAACTGAGGTGATAACTCAGTGTTTAAACTTTTCTGCGTCGTCGTCGATGCAAACAACGATGATTTGATTAAAAGTCAATTCGGCGGACGCACCCAGGAGAAAGCCCACTTCGTTTTTTTTCCTGTTTTGTTTCATCAGCCAGTTTTCTGCACTAATTGAGAAAAAAGATCGATGGAAGAAGTTTCTGGGTGGTAAAAGGAAAAAAGAATGCAGACCCACCATTGTCGATCCCTCGTTATCTGGTTCACAAGTGCATCTGACATGGAAATAAAATAAGAACCATCGGGAGCTTGGGAGTCAGGAAATGACCCATCATTTCCTGTCTCGTTCCCAGCCTCGTTTTCCAATTTTCCCCCGAAATGAAAAAAAAGAAGCTGTTGATGCAAGAAAAGTACACGTCATCACCTCGTAAAATCATTTTTTTAGCATGAAAAAAAAAATACGAGCAGCAGTTTTACTTTCAACTTTAAATAAAACATCAGCTGCCTTGAAATGGTTTGTTATTGGTACATTTTTCAGAAATTTAAAATTTTCGACCCTGTAGCAGAATTGATTCGTGTTTTTTTCTGACATCGTCCAATATTCCAATTCTATGAATAAATGGAAGCTTGCCAAGCAAATTCTTCCAATCGTCTAGTTTTACAAATTGAATCACGCCAAAATTAAAAAAACATTTTTAACTCAGACATAAAAAGGAAATATTCCGGGGAATTTGATAATAACCACATCAAGCTCTCCCAATTTTTATCCTCTATTATCACTCTGTTCTAGAATATTTCTGTGAAAGGTAATTATTGTATAAGCTTTTTAAAAAGTTGAAAGATACAATTTTAACGATGAATTAATTAGAATGAGCAGTACCCCTTGTAAATACTGTATTGCACTGGGACTAAAACAGTGCTGTGAAGTTATATAAGCGTGTTTTTATTTCATGTTATTTGAATCTAATTCAAAAACGAATATTTTAGTTAAAATTATATTCTAATAAAAATTAATCTTTACACATTCATGAATATGCAGAGTACATTAGATGTTTTTTTTAATTTTCCGGTAGTTTTTGCTGCATTTGTTTTCAGAAACCGTCGTACTAACACATTTTTTCATGGTTTTTAAGAGCAAAGTTTATTTAATTTCGGGATAGACGAATGCCAAGTTTTAAATCTTGAAATGTGAGTCGGATGCCAGCGTGAAATAAGTCTTCAGATTGTAAAATATGTTCACATCAGCGGTTTTACGTCGGTCGAAGGATTTTAGATGCTTGAACTGTTTTTCCCAGCATTCCCATCCACACGCAGCAATTTAAAAAATAAATTATCGTGTAAAACTAATGTTCTGTTACACGCGAACAGCAAGAAATTCTTCACAAATCTCAGACTTCCTTCATCGCTGCCGTTGAATCCCTCGCACATTCTTATCCGCCAAGGCCATAAATGATTCTCAATTCCGAATAAATGGATAAATAAATAATAAAACCTTCGAAATAACAAAAAAAAAAAAAGCAAACCGTGCTTAAATGCCAACGCAGCCGGACATGATCACTTCTCGTGGAACTCACAGGGACACGAGAGAATCATTTGCTCGTCTAATTTTCCACCATTGGGAAGAGAGAAAAAAATGCACTCATTTTCCTAATTACAAGTTCACTTCCAAGCAGCTGGATCCGGGAGCATTGAGACGAAATTACGGACAGGCCAACAAACTTTCAGCACTTATTTGCGGTTAAAGCAATTATTCCGGGCAAGTGCGGACACCATCGCGGATCAATGAATGATTCTCAGGGCATCACTTTATTTATTTGTCTTTCAGATGATGAGCATAAGGCTCACGACTGCGAGGACCACAAAAATGGAAACAGCTAATTTGAGTGTACTGATGTGCATAGAAAACGACATGCTTTGTCATTTCAAGCCAGAATCATTACATCAACAGACACGCGCAATGATTGGAAACCAAAATAATATGAAAGCTACTCACAGAAATCTTATTCAATCAACGGAAAAATACTGATTTATTACCCATTTCATGACTACTAAACGGCTATATCGCCTGTGAAGTTGCATTTAGAGCAAAAATGCGTCATGAAAGCACGGAAGCACCCAGCGAATTTTACAGTTTTTGATTTGATCGTGAGTTAAAATGCAGTACTCTTTATTTTATAAAAGGCCATAATGCGAGCAAAATGCTGAGCGATTGACAGTAGTAAAAACGCTGATGGATTCAATTATCGCTAATTTAATGAAAATTTATCGAGATCAAATCTCTCTCGGATTCTTTGTGTTCTGAGGAAACGGACGGTATAAACGAATCAATTCTCTTCCCAGCGTGACACAATATATCATGCACAAAACAACGTTTAAATTTCCAATCAGAACTACACAGATAAATACCAAATGTTATCAGAAATGAAACGCGATTTTTATAGGCTTTAAAAATCAAGGTGCGTTAATATTCAATTACGTTTTGAATACGCGGGGAAATTTAATTTTCGCATCTCACAAACAAAATCTTCTAAATAAAAAATATGTCCACAATTCAATTCAACAACTCATTTCTACCATGTTCGTTTCCAAGACACAAGATTTGAAATCTTGATTAAAATTGCGAGTGTTGAAGAAGATTGCGCTATGAAATTACTTTGAATAATGAAGTGTTCGCATGAGAAAATGCATTTAGCTTTTGATGCACAAAAATTTAGCTGCGTTTCATATTTGGGGGGAAAAACGCGAAAATGCTCCAGATATCATCGAAATAATGCGAGACAAGATCAAGAGCGCAGAAATCGTCGGAATCTCTTTCTTTCAAACGGCAAAAAATCTGAATACCTTCGAAACGACCTTCTCGTTCATTTTTTTTTCAACGTCGCCCAGCTCAAAAGAAGTTCTCTATGAGAAGATCACATGTAAGGAAATAGAGAAAGAGAATCACCTCGATTTACGACTGTGACGTGAATTCAAGTCAATTCCATCGGCATCTCGGGCGAGGCCCGGAAACCCGAAAGCGAAAAAAAAACCTTACCCCATTGTATTCTTCCGCCATATGCTGCTAAATCTTGACATTATCAGAAATGAAACGCGATTTTTATAGGCTTTAAAAATCAAGGTGCGTTAATATTCAATTACGTTTTGAATACGCGGGGAAATTTAATTTTCGCATCTCACAAACAAAATCTTCTAAATAAAAAAATATGTCCACAATTCAATTCAACAACTCATTTCTACCATGTTCGTATCCAAGACACAAGATTTGAAATCTTGATTAAAATTGCGAGTGTTGAAGAAGATTGCGCTATGAAATTACTTTGAATAATGAAGTGTTCGCATGAGAAAATGCATTTAGTTTCTGATGCACAAAAAATGTAGCTGCGTTTCATACTTGGGGGGAAAACGCGAAAATGCTCCTGACATCATCGAAATAATGCGAGACAAGATCAAGATCGCAGAAATCGTCGGAATCTCTTTCTTTCAAACGGCAAAAAAATCTGAATACCTTCGAAACGACCTTCTCGTTCATTTTTTGAACGTCGCCCAGCTCAAAAGAAGCTCTATGAGAAGATCACATGTAAGGAAATAGAGAAAGAGAATCACCACGATTTACGACTGTGACGTGAATTCAAGTCAATTCCATCGGCATCTCGGGCGAGGCCCGGAAACCCGAAAGCGAAAAAAAAACCTTACCCCATTGTATTCTTCCGCCATATGCTGCTAAATCTTGACGGGGAAAAAAATAGATAAATACGATGACTGTAATACGGACATTCTCTTCCAACCAAACCAGCCATTGTCACGTCATAACACGCGGAAAAGAAAACCCATTTTCTCACACACACAAACACAAAAAGCAATACGGGGTGGGAACGAAAAAGATGTAACCTCGGCTTTGACTTCACCACCACACAGCACAGCTGGCCCATGTTCCGCGCTTGATTTTATTCCAGGTTTTTGTTTTTTATTTTATCCTTCTCGAATTCACTTCCTTCACGCCGACTCAGTTTCGATTAGAAAAAAACCCCGAAATTCCCTTTTTCGCACATAGGTGTTATTACGACTTGTCAACAGGGTTGATTTACGCATCAGAAAGCTGTGAGAGAACGGAGATAAATGCAGCTTCGTACTGTAGTTCAAGCAACGATGCCGATCCGCAATAAATTTTTTCAATTTGCGTAACCATTGTTGATTCAATGCGAGATCTCGTGGTTTATTGGTACCGAAAATTGGTGCATAAAAATTTGCACAATACCTGCAAATTTAATTTATTCAGAATCAGAGGGGCGCGTTGATTCCTGCTCATGCTTCCTTGACTGATTAATCTCCCCGAAGAGTTTGAAAAAAGAAAAACAGGGCTGTAACTCTTGGACTGGAAATGGTGATTCATTCATTTGAAATTGATTCATTTGAATTTCATGCAATTTTTACGTGAAAGTTTAGGCTGATCGGAAGTGACCCCCCTCTCCAACTGTTGAACCAAGACGCCATAAAATGTGTGTAGAAATCCGTCGAATTATAAGACGGCTTCTGATTTTTTTCAGCCAAATTTCGCAATAACAAAAAGTGAATTTCTTATTGGAGTTAGCCCGGCTATGCAAAGCTTATTTTTGTTAACCCATTAAAAATTAAATACTCTGAATTTTGAAAAAAATCAAAAAATTAAAATAATTTTATCAATTTTCAAATTGAATGTGAGACAAATCATGTCTGATTTACACAACCCTTTAAATGTGACAAATGGCATCAGAAGCCAGCATTCTGCCACAATAATCCTGAGAAATATGACAATCTGCTGCATTCAGTACACACTACAATATTCTGAGAAGAATCCAAAACTTTGCAGGCCACGAAACACGAGTTCGGAAGAAAAATCCCTCGTATCTGAAGTTGAAGGTTTAATTACTCGTCAAAGACAAATATCAATTCGATTTCAAAATGCATCTGACCCTGAATTCGAATTTGTTCCGGACTTCGAAAGAGGAAAAAGTGGCAGTTGTGGAACATTCAGCATTAGTTTCGCTCAACGTCTGTCAGATATTGCTGAAAAACTGTCCACTTCACAAGGTCCACGATGTAAGAAAAGGTCATAAAGCTTCGAAAATAAGAAACAGATTTTGTTTTCTTTCAAGATCAAAATGATGCACAGTACCTCGTGCTCCGTCTGGCACAAACATTTGAAATTTTTGGAAGACTGCTCCGAGACGAGGCTGCATCTTTTCAAAAAAGTTCCCATTCGACTTTTGAAGATATAAAAAAAATACTCTTCACTCTTTTCAAAATGGACGTAAAGTACCAAGGAACAAATAAAATTAAATTTTAAATAATTGCGGCTGGGAAGACAGCATTGCCGAGAAGTTGCATTGAAGAATAATTTTAAAAGATAATATGGCACTGATTTTTCCAGAATTTACATTTCTTTTACTTGTAAGCCAACTGGTTTCTGACTACGGAGAATTCTGATCAGAAGAAAAATGCTTTGAACTTTCAACAATTTCTGAGCAAAATATTTTGATCATCACAAATGTCAGCAAATGTGCCTGAAAAACTTTGTGACCACCAAAAATATTTCACTCGGAATTTGGCCTTTGAAAATGAATGCACACAAGTTCCTCACTTCGAAGAAATGTTTAAATGCTAGAATCTCGATCATTTTCCGATCTACAGCTCGATGATGATCCACAAGATTAGTCTTGAAATATCCATAAAGGTTTACGAAGCGCTAATTTTCCAACCAACGACTTCATTCAAGCTCATAAACATTTTAAATTTATTTTAATCTCTGAGCTTGTTGACTCGTGGATAACTCAGTCACCTCACGCGACTCGACGACAACAAGAGTAGCTGACCTCAGGGATCGGAACCAGAGACCTCGGGTCCTCGTGATGATATCTGGAGGCGATGTCACTTTCCCGGGTATCTCAACAGCGAGGCTCATTAATCACGGTTCTTTTTTAAAGTTTCTTTTATTCTCGGAACCGGACGTTTGCTGGATGACAACGAGACCTTCCGTTCGGGAAGGAAGATGCAGCCTTCAAACGATGATTACCTCACCTTTTATGCGCATAATGGATATGATCGAAGAGCCAGGCAAGTTGTGAACTTACTGGACAGTAACAACATTAATGAGATTATCCTTGGAAGGGAAATGAAATACATACTTCACAATCGCTCGCGGAAATTGAAAAATAATTATTTTAAATCATTTGAAGCGCATTGCTCAACGCATAAAACCGAAAGAAAATATCGCGGAAAAAATTCTGCACGCGAGAGTTGAATCCTAAAATGCTGGGGATGAATCGACAATACAGAAAATCTTTGCATTTATTACCTTCACCAACACATAATGAAGCAATAATGAAGTGGAAATTGGAGAACTGAATAAATTTTCTTCTCCAATTTCCACAGCAATGCGTCCGCCAGAAGGTTTACGCCTTTATCATGGTCGACATTTTACCGCGAACCTGTATAATTCAAACATCATATTTGTTTCATTAAGTGTTAGTGAAGGTAATGCAAATATGTTCTGTGTTGTCGATTCATCCACAGCATTTTAGGGTTCAACTCCCGCGTACTGCATTTTCGCGCGCCATTTTCTGTAAGTTTTATACGTTGACCACTTCTTGTAAGGATTAAAAACAATTATTTTTCAATTTCCGCGAGCCATTAAAAAGTACCGTATGTATTTCATGTTGTGTGTTGCGTGTCTTTTCCAAGACAAGTAACCTCAAAATCCATTTACAGCCTGGACAACTTATTTCAAGGGTGGAAAGAATCTCTTCCAGTGTTGTGGTACTGCATGGAATTCGCAGTGAACAAACAGCCTGGCACTATAAACTGAACTTTTTATAGTTCAAGAGAGATCAGTGAAAGTATCTGTGATCAATATATTTCACAGGTCCATCAAGAATGAAACAAAGGCGTGCATGGAGAATTACGAGATAGTTAATCAAATCTGACATCACTTGAGACGTCTGATCTCCCATTCCACCAACTTCTTTCCAACTTGAGTCAGAACTCTTTAAATGTAGTTTGAGTGGTAAAAATTGAAGATAAACACGTCACTCAGCCCGGGATTTCCTTTGATAAAATTAAAATTCACATTTAATTAAAATTCTGAGGAATTCCGTGGAATTTATTGGGGTGAAATCATCCGGTTTGATCAGTGCGAAAAATACTTATTAGACAACAAATGAACTTGTGAACGAACCTAATTCATCTTTCTGATACAAAAAAAAAAAATCGATCGATCTAAGGTTCTGAGGTGAGCTACTGCAGTTGAACTATCGTTTTTAAATGTAATATCTGAAAAAGCAGTCTTCCTAGGAAGAATTTCTTTCCGATTTCGGCGGACTTCGAAAAATTCTATGAAGAGATTCATTTAAAAATTATCTGCAAAGCGCTCGTGCTGGCTCCAAAAAATTTTTTCCCATTATTTACAGCTCAATCTTCTCATGTTCTCAATTAAAATATTGATTTAGATCGCCGTCCAGCATTCAGCAAAATTTTCAGTTATAATGATGATTGATTTCTCGAGTAATGCAATTAAAAAAGAGCACGTCTGTTCCGCATTCATAACCATGAGCTTCATCCCACTTTGATGGTCATCAGTCCGTAAAATTGAAATTACAAAAATGCCACATTTAATTTCTCATTTTCATTTCCTATCTTTCATTCGGAATTTCTTCCACAAGTGGTGACTATACTGTATTTCCAACCGGAAACGAGCCTCAACATTCCACTGCTTCTCCCACGCCACAAGGCCGTCCAATTTTCTCGCGAGGAAGTAAAAAAAAAATTGTAAAACCACCCCCCCCCCCAGAGAGAATTAACCGTGCGAGGCATAAAGTGCTGAGTCATGTCTCGAATCGCGTTTTTCCCCTCATATTCTTCGTTCGTCTCGCGTTTTCTAGGCAGTCAGAATGCTGTAAATGTAGTAGGGGGAGAAAACACAGGGGATCTGTATAAGGGAGGCGTGCAATGACCTTGGCCACTTATTCTGACAAAACGATGAGTGTGGACCAGATACTACATACGACTGTCTCAAGGTTAGATTTCCACTGCCGAAACTGCTACTCGTCATCAAAAATTGTGCCTGCGATCACGTGAGGGCAGAAGAAATTGTTTGCGAGTGCACGTAGATTTTACACGAGGACTATAACTGGCACAAGTCTATAATGATTAAACAGGTGGACTCGCTCTACGACGAAATTCTGGTTCAACAACAAATTTTTCTGGCTCTCTTTAATTTCGTTGTAGAGCGAACCCCCGTTACACAGGATGTTGGGGAATACGAGTGTTCTAACAGAAGTTCTCGGAATGAAAATGGCGTCTGATCGAGCTGAAAAAAAAATTCTTTAGGGCAACCATATTTTTCGGCACAAAAAAAAATCAGTCCTGTTTGACAATTTTTTTCAATGTTTTGCAAAATTCACCCTGGCAGAGTTGTGATATACACTCAACAAATGAGGCACCCTTCCTGTAGTTTTTTTTTTTTTTTTGGTGGCCCAGCTTTCCCCTCAGAATTCTTGAAATCAACTTGGCATTCTTTTTAAGGGTTGCCTCCAGGTCATCCAAGGCAATTCCGCCATTTTCATTGACAGTCGCCTTCACAGCCGCCACATTGGTTCAGAGCCGCCACATTAGCCCCAATGTGGCGGCTGTGAAGGCAGCTGTCGATGCCTGAAAAAAAAATTTTTTTTCAGCTCGATCAGACGCCATTTTCATTCCGAGAACTTTTGTTAGAACCCTCGTATCTTACCTCAACACAAATTTGTGAAGATACAACTGTGGATTCAGTGGAAAAAAGATAAATTATTGATTAAAACGCTGAATCAGCCTGGGACAAGGCCGGGAATCCGTAGAGGATTTCCTAGTTAAAAGACTTGAAATATATTTCGAAAAAATGTCCCAATAGAATGAATTTGAATTGAAAGCTAACAGATGAAGCAACAACTCAGCAAAACTCTTCAATCACACAAAATGTTGCCGCAAAAAGGTTTTTTTAATGCAGTCACTTCGAGTTCACGTTCGCGAATGTGTTTTGAGGGAGTGTTTTTGTAGATTCGTGGATTTCTTGGGTTTTTTGTTTTATTATATCTTGATTTCAATGCTTTTGTGTGATTCTGGATTTTTAGGGTAGATTTCAAGGATTTCTTCTGAGATATTATATTGTGTCTGGTTTGAGTTTCCAAAGAAAGACTCTTTGAGTTTTCCAAGTTTTTCTTGCTCTTTTGTTGGTCTACGTTAATTGCATAATTACGTGGTATTTTCTATGCGATTCCGTAACACAGGAAGAGTACATTACCCTAGAAAACGGAAGAAAAAAAATCGTTATACAGAGAAATTCGTTGTAGACATGATTGTTGCAGAGAGAGTCCACCTGTATGCGTGTGTTTTTCGTTTTACATTTCGGGAATCATGAAAGATTTAAAGACAATTGTCCGATTATTCATCGATGATTCATAATTTTGAGAAACAACGTCCACCTTCTTAGTAAAAATGAGAAATACAGCTTGATGTTTGACTTTCCATGTCCAATACCGAAGGCCAAACAATAACAGGTTCTTTCATTGTATTCGGCATAAACAATTGAAATTTGGCGCATTGTAGTACTGTACAGTATATCAAAAAGCACAAATGCGTTCCAGAATAAATAAGGGTAATGCGACTGGCAGTTTCTTGACAACAACAACAAAATTCATTTACTGTAATTTCATTGGCGTCTCAAAACGGACAGCAGTGAATTAATGGACCTAACGGGAAAGTAGCAGAGAAAATTTATTCCATTGCATGAAAAGTTCATGAGTGCAATGGAGATTTCCATCCACTTGGAAAGTTTTTGGTTCGATCTTTTCAACGCTAGAATATTCGCAAAACCCCAGCCAAAGGCTTTTCTAAACCAAGCTCTAGTTTTGAAATTTCGAAAAAAAAGTATACAAATTTTTAGGACGACGGCGAGATTTCAAAAAAGTTTGAAAATCTTTGGAACTCATTGCTAAAAATAGAAGAAACCTCATGAAATTAAAAATTACTTCAATTTCTGTGAAAAATCATGATTTAAAACTTTAAGAATTATGGTACTGTATAAGAAAGCGGTGCTGTTGATGAACCGTGTTGGGAATAACGTTTGCAAGCTTTCGAAACGCAAACCTTGAAAATATACGGCAATAAACCATCCCCAGGCGAACAAAAATAATGTCGGATATTTCATCTGATACTTTTACAATTAGGAATGCAGCAATTGTACTCGACGAATAAAAAACGAAAAAAAAAAAACAGAAGGTGGGTGCACGTGAACGTTCAATCGATTTGAAAAAAAAACTAACTTACAATATTAGAAAACATGCATATTAAATTAAATCATAAATCTGTGTCTGGGTGTTCACTGAAAAATGACAATACTGTACAGAACTTCGATCCACACAGGGAACAGGCAGTTCAAAACCGCATTGAAGTTCGAGTTTTCCTCTTTCATTCTTTCAATTATGTGTGAAGGGCGCAGCTTTTGGTTCTCTAGTTTGAATTTCAAAGAAGGTGCTCAGCTTTCTGAGTACTACATTTGCGTAGATTTTTTTCTTCAACGTCTTTTTCAGATTTATTTGCTCCATAAGGTTCAGGCCAAGGCAGGATAAAAGACTTCGCGCTTGAGGATCAATCTTCGTTGAAGGTTCACAAATTTTGCGAATACAGCAGGAAATGCTTCGAAGTCAGTAAATAAGGTGAATGTTCAGGATACACGTCATGACATCGAAATCGTTTTGCATTGACAGAAGTTTCAAAATATGCATCACGTTCTTGAACGTCTCGAAGCAAGGCTGAATTCGTTTCCACTGAAAGTGCCTACGCTCATGCGTATAATTCCACAAAATCCGAAAATAATGCTTTTTGATTTTGGGTAAATATATGAAGAATTTAAAAAAAATACAGTTTGTAACTTTTGGTAGCCTCGGAACTACTAACTACGATCAAGCAACGGGTTCATGACACGTATTTATTCCAGATTCTTCCAAGTTAGTTTAATTCCATCGAGTTTTAAAAATATTTGCGACATCCTAAAAATGACAAGCAGCATTAAAGTTGAACCTTAAATTTTGTCGCTGACGCAATGACAGCATTTTCTTTGATAAAAAAGCTCAAGTGACACCCCAAAGACACGCTTATACGAAGTCATACCAGTATTTACAGTCATTCCCAAGGCCTTTTTACTCGCGGATTACTCGCGTTTTTCCATCCCCTTCGAACAAAGCAGGGAAAAAAGCTGACCGAGGAAATCTTATATAAAAACGATATCCACACTTCGCTGAGGAAAGTACACGTACAGTACCTTTTGGACGTTTTCTGTGAAGAAGGAAAAAAATTGACGATAAAACTCACCGACTGACGATCTCGTAATCGGAACACGTTTTAACACGCGTTGGAGAAAACTCGCAGTCGCGGGAAAATCACGCAAACGGAACAGAACAGCCGGTAAACCACGATTTCCCTTCACTCAAGAGACTATCAGTTCAAGTCCACTCACTATCTCCGTATCCACCAAGTTTATCCCTTAGCACTCACTAAAAAACTTTGGAACTCGCAGCCAAAGTGGAGCACTGTTCTTTGTCAAAATGTATTGAAAATTGCATTAAGACAAGACAAAGTAAAAATTCGATTCGCGATTGGTGAGATGATAAATGAGAAGGACAACTTGCTAGGGAAAAAACGCTCGCATTTTTCAATAACTTGGTTTGGAAAAAAATATATACAGATACTGTATAACAAACCCGTGAACCCCATACAGTATTTTCTGACCACATGGCTTCTATTCAAAGCAATCCTTCGAATGTCCCAATGGACCCGAATGGATTGATAAAATACAAATGATATGCGTAGAATATGTGATATCACAAGCATAAAATACAAATGATATGCGTACAATATGTGATATAATAACACAAGCATAAAATACAAATGATATGCGTACAATATGTGATATAAGAACACAAGCAACTGAATCTAGCCTGAAATATTTCACCTCACTCACCGGGAATAACAACTCCAAACTAAACTAACATAACATCTGCGATCCAAATAACCTAAATTAATGCTCAATTAGACAAGCATGCACAATCTAAGCAGGAATTCTGACATATTAGGTACTGTAAAGAACTAGTGAAAATTGCCAATTTAATTCGAGTGAAATATTGTAAATCAGACGTGATTTAATGCATGGAGCATCTGCAGAAGTGGAGGAGTACAGTATTACAGTATTATGGAAGTTGAGTCGAATTCGCCATATGTACACAACATTTTTTACAATTATCAATAAAAAATTCAATGGCAGAAACAAAATGAATCTTTTCCTAGGAACATTCCAAGGTTCATGCCAAAAACTTCATTTTTTATATCTTTGAATTGCTTTTATTGCAATTGTTTAAATTTATGGGATTCCCCTACATTTTTAGGTGTGCCTTCAAAGGAAGGGATTCTGCATCAGCATTTACTACGCTGTTAATACGGAATCAAAAAAATGTCGCTTGAAAGAAAATCACTTGATTAAATGATACCATTCAGGAAAGAATTTTTTCACTGGGAATACAGTTGTTGGTGACATACAACTGCAGATAGTATTTGCTGCATTTTGTCAGGAGACTCCATCATTTTCCTTGATACAGTATATCGTTCTCATATTTCAATTAAAAAAAAAACTTGAGTAAGAAGAATGAATCTCCAACATCAGAATGATGAAGACCAACTATTTTCAAATAAAATAAAATGGCATGGGTCCTAGAATTTTGTCGTAAAAGTTAACGAAAAGTGGTCATAGAGCTGAAAAGTTATTTGTTACGGAGTTTCAAAATGCATTGCTCTTGAGGAGAGTGGACAAGAATTCATTGGAAATTAGCGTTAGATGGGTGTTTTTCCTTTGGAAGGTTCAAGTTGGAGAGGTTCAACTGATTTACAGTATTATCAATTTGAAACAAAAACGAATGGTTCATCACGAACGGCATCACTGTAAAATGTAAGGTCAGTCACACGTCTTGTGGTTGGACACGTAGTAAACCACCACAAAAAAGAAATCGTGAGACGATGTTGCACGCAGCACTCTTTTTCTATTCGTTGTACATCAAAATAAAATAGAACTCAAGAATAAAAAAGCGCGAGTTGGGCGTTGGAACTTTGGAAGAGACAAGAACACAGCTGGAAAATTGAAAGCTCTCATCTAACACTGCACTTTCACTCGGGTGACTTCCCGTTCAATTTTTCTCGCGTTCGCTTTGCTGTCAACGGAAACGAATGCGAGAAGCACCTCCGAAAATCTTCCGCGAAAATCCTTTTTTTTTTCACCACGAAGTTCGGCTCAAAACCCATCGAGTTCCTAAACAGGTTATGTGAATAATAAAACTTCGAATTTTTTCCGCATCACTACGCTTCTCACAAGGACGACGCAAGGCCAACTTCCTTCGAGAATACCAGACTTACTTTCGGATGGGGCATCTAGGTGGAAGGATGAAATCAAACGAAAAAGGGCTGGACGATCAATCTCGGCGGTTCCTACTGAAGTCCAGCACGAAGGTGCACTAAAATAATGTTTTCTACCCACATCACACTTCTAAGAAGAAAAAAAGGAAAAAAAATCATATTCGCGTCGAATGATTCTCTTCGTTGAGTTCGCGCGCGCGCGCAGCGTCCAACCGAGAAATGGCGATGCGGGCTCCTGAGCACTCGGTGGTCGCTGCCTTTTTCGTTCACCCTCNAAGAAGAAAAAAAGGAAAAAAAATCATATTCGCGTCGAATGATTCTCTTCGTTGAGTTCGCGCGCGCGCGCAGCGTCCAACCGAGAAATGGCGATGCGGGCTCCTGAGCACTCGGTGGTCGCTGCCTTTTTCGTTCACCCTCCTCGTAACTTGCTCCCAGCTTCGCGGGCGGGGGGGTTCTGATTTTTCTGAAGGTAACAACACACCCTGAAAGTTCTAATCCCGGGATACAGTACTGTACAATATGTTTATTCTGGGGTGGGTGGGTTGCACAAACCTGCTTCAATGAGTCTTCAAACCCTTGGAGATGGCAATTCCATTCCAGATAGTCTCGGATCGAACGGTGTTGGGTCCCGCACGTAGCAAAACTGATCCTTTCTTGAAAGCATTTCAATCATGTGGAATTTCCGTAACGCGACACCGCGTTTTCCCATGAAATTACTCTACATTGTAAATGCGTTAATTTGTGGAAGATAAGTCATCAACGTATCATTATATAAACCATGAAATTCGTGCATTTTCCAGCATAAAATAGTGAGTTTCAAATGGGTTAGTGTGAAATTAAAGTAATGCTGACAACCTGTTCTTCTCAGATTTTCTGAAATACATACCTTTCAAAGAAAAGACGATAACAAACTCTTCCATTATTTTTAATGTCCTTAGATCTTTCGAAAAGTTCCGAACTTTAAATTAAAAATTTGACGACAGTTTAGCGCGTTCTCGTCAAAAAACTTTGCCATACGAAAATATTTCACTATGAGTTACTGTAATTCCTTACCCTTGAACAATTCCGTGCTCTATTTTTTTTATATACCCGTGGGGTTGCTCTCTCAAGAATAGAAAAGGAAAATATTTATCCCATATGAACACTTCAACGCAAAAATCCTCTTGAAAATTTTCAGCGTAGTTGAAATTTCGTTGCAACAATGTATTCATTACAATGAGACGACTTGCAAAAGTTTCAGCAGGAACAATGTTGGCACTACTGTATATGCTATAAAAATCACATTGTAAAAAAAAATTCACAATTCGATACAACGGAGTGGCTATTTCCGATGAATTCCCAAAATTTATAAAGAATGTAATTTTGATATTTTCGTTACGGTTTTTTTTTATTCCTGTTATTAAGGAAACCAAACATGGAATACAGTGGATCCCCGCATGAACAATGAGTCACGAAATAGAAAAAAAATATTTTGCGGCATGTAGAATTCTCAGACGGAGTTAAAAGTCCGCAGATGATTGACCAAGGAAAATCAGTTCCCAAAGGAAAAACTAGTCGAAAGGAACGCTAAACGAAGATCAATTTTCATCGAAACAATTCAGAATTTTTTTCATTTCCTCGTTTCCATGGGTAAACACTCAAACCAAAAATCTGTTTCACGCTTGTTGAATGACATGAACTCGAATCAAGAACCTAGCAGTTTACATCTTCACAGCTGCACGGAACTTGTCTATAATACAGTAGTGGGTTCAAATGCTAGGGGTTCTAGACTATCATATCCTTGGGTCTTCACCGATTTAAACTTATTCTCTCCAAACAAAAATTTATTCAAAGTAGACAATTGAACAAAGCGCTTTGGAATAAAAATACTGAACCATTCCTCAGAGAGTTGAACGTGGGAATGAAGGGAAACAGAACAAGAACGTCAGATTTTCGCATCCAGTCCAAAATCAGCATTTACCCGAGATTTTTTAAAATTGATATTTTATTCTTTACATATTATTTCCGAAGGACAAAATGCAAATGCGACTCCCACTAACAACACGCAATCATCCCACACTTATTTTTTACCCTCTGGGCAAGAAACACACATTTGTCTCAGCAGCGCTGATTAATCAATTTCAAACGTCAAGAAAAATTGAATCAACCCCTTCGAATCGATCCCGACAGGAATCTAGAGGCAAAATTCAATAAATCTAATTGAAAACGGAACTTGCGATCGAGATTTAAAAAAAAACCCCACTTGATAACACCGCTGCCGTCGCTGATAGCAAGGTCGTTGGTACTGACCTCCAACGGATACCCAAAACAAGATCATGATCAGACAACAGAGCGACAATAAAACAATTCCCACTAATTAAGGGAGCAACACCGCTGGGAAGAAAAACATACAGCCAAATATAGAATGAATTATTGCCTTCAGACCGTGTCGAACAGTTCTTCTACTGTATATAACTATCAAAGTCCCTTCGTATAAAGCTATGCGTGGAATGATTTCTCCGTTTCAGGTCCCTCGGAAATGTCATACATATACAGTACTGTATTATTCTCGGGTGAAATATAATGCATAAACATTGGTCTAACATTCAATGACAGCTAGAAAACCCAGAGAACGGGAAAATAAAAGCGCAAAAACAATCACGAACATTAACGTTTTTATTCACTCGATTTTTTATGATATAACTTTTCATGCAAACTATTAACAAAGAAGGGTTCACTGTCCAAAAAAACGATAAGCAACAATTGTGCCAAAAAATCAATTACGTCAGGTGTCCGATATCCGGAGTGCTTTTTACGCCCGCAGCAGGATAAATTGCAATTGGCAGTGTAAACTAAAAATACACTATTAAAATATACAGGCATTGCAATCGAAAAAAAAACCAGAGTTGTCATCAGCAAAGGCATGAAATGAAATGAAAAGACGGTGAACGAGAACAAATCGAACAACGAAAGAAACGGCAGCTGAACGAGAGGAACAACGACTAAATCTCAACTTTGGACTAAAAACAGAAAGAAAGCAATACTGTACTGTATACGACAAACAACACCTCTGAGATTAAACACAGATTGGTCTCAGTAGTATTCCCGGAAGTACAATTAAAAAAAGAAACCCAGATATTTTTAAATTGAGAAACGTAAACCCGAGCGCTGGACTAAAAAAAAAGGGAAAAAGCTTCAATTTCCGGAGAGAGGGAAACAAACACAGTATGGATTCTAAATTACGGGAGTAGACGGCAACCAACACCACCGTAGACGAAAAAGCATAATAGATTAACTCGCAGAAATTTCCGGACGAAACGCAAATGATAAAATCAGAAAAAAACTGCAATGCTAGAAACGAACCGGAAGCCAGCAGCTGCTGTGGATACCGGAAGAAATTCCAACTCCAGACTGGGCGGAATCGCGGTGCGAATCAATACCAGAGATGGAATCTCAAATCCTGACGCCAGCGAGAAAATTCAGAAACACAAAGGATGCAAAACGGATTAATGCCGCAAGCATTGTTTACGAAAGATAATTGCACGTAAAAATGCGGAAAGAGAAACTTTCAGGAAGTTACGTGATGGGAGGAAAAAGTCAACATATATTCAGGAGGTGGCCCCGAGACTTACACAGGAACTATAGACTTGGACGAGGACAGTCACCATCAGGCTCCACAAAATTAGTTCATCTCTACATTTCATCCATGTACCATTCATTCATTCTTCTACAATTCAAAAATACATTGATGATTCAAAAAGTTTCATTTGTCTCAAGACAAACAGTGGGTGACTATAATTCCCACCCCAGAGCAAGCAATAATACTCGAGGCCATCATGTCGCCTTACTGTTCGTTGAAAAAAACCCCAATAATAAATCGGTCATTCCGCCCTTCTGAACTTCTTGGCAAACTGCGAGAAGAAAGCAGTTAAAACATGCCATGAAATCATTTGTGACCATAAAAGGTTCATGCTGGTTGCAAGTGAGGCGATAAATTGAAGAGAAGATGGCAATAATGGGAAGGAAATCAAGACGTCAGACCATGAGGAAATCCTGGAGAGACAACTCAATTTTTCTCTGCTGGGAAAAAAAAGGGCTGAGAAAGCATCGTTTTTTTTTTTTCCTCTTGTGAGAAAAGAGTGGCTTCACACATGGAAAATGAACATTTTTTGGGAGCCAGAGCACAAGGGGCCCCTTCAATTGCGGGGCCCTGGTTCAAGTATAGTGCCGCCCACAAACCGGAAATTTCCAGGGCCAAATAAAAAATTTCGAACCCGACGCACGAGAAAAGCCGGAAGAATATCTATTTCCGGAAAGAATCGCGATATGAATCAAAGAAGCGGAAGGAGAAGAAAGACGAAGGAACCCGCGAGAGGGAATGCTTGGCTCGCTTAATTCTCTTCCCGTTTCCGACTGTCTGCGCATGAACGTCCGCGAACTTGAAGCCGCGGGGGATGATGTAAAAGAAAGAAAGAAAGAAAATCTTTTATTCACAAAAACTAGAGAACTAATGAGAAATAAAAAGAGATTCGAAAAAGAACAACACGGCTTCCTTCCTTCCTTCCTTCCTTCCGCGGGTATAATTGCGTGTGTGCCCCGCGGTGGCCCGAGGGACCTTGTTCGAGGTCGCGGCCGCGGCCGACGGCTGTTCTCATGAATAAGACGCTCCTCATCGTTTCTCTGGCTTGAACCTTCCAACGTCTCAGCCTTCCTTTGCCTTCAACTCATCGAAGACACCTAAGCACATGCTTGTTGGGTCAAGAAGAGCGAAATTGAGATCTGTTTTCTCATCAGGGCCACGACGTCTCGCCTTGTCTACTGATGGGGATTCTTCAGCTGCTGCAAATTCATTCTCTTAGTGGACCATGCAGTGTTCAAAGTCTGCAGAAGTTTTTTTGCCGGTCAGCTGAAAATTTTCTGCAGCATAAATAATTTATCAGAAGTAGCAATGAAGTCTGTTAGTTTTTTATCTGACATTTTTGAAAGACAATTGCGGTTGAAAGGATCTGATGAAATAATAAAAGTTGGCTTTTCTCCAAATAACACTCCAGACATATTTCTACCTGTTGAAATAAAGTATTTTAATTTTTGATTATCAGAAACCCTTCTTCAAGCCCATATTTCTAATTTTTTGAAGACATTCCATTTTAGTTTCTTTATTGGCTCTCAATTTTTGGGGGGGGGGGGGAAATCAAGAAACTCTCTAAATACTGTCCCTTTCATGAAGTCTTTCAAGCAAAACTTTTTTGACTCTGCAAAAATTTTATGAAACCTTGCCGGTCTGCAGAAAATTTTTGGGGAATTTTCCAGTTCACGAAACATTTTGTGAATATTTGCTGGTCCTTGCGACCAAAAAGGCTGGGGAACATTCTGAGACTACATTGACTTTTCACCCAAGCTTCTTGAAGTTTTTTTTTTGAAATTCAGTGATCATGAGGTGCACAAACTGAAATTCACTACATCCCTTCATCCCAACAAGAAATGCGAAAGTTTCTGGAATGTTTCCTCAGTAAAAGTCTGTACTGTAGCTCTTGAGTGAACTACTGTATTCTTTCCACTGTCTGTCTAGAGAAACTTTCAAATATTGGTTCTACTGGGTCACTTTTGAGAATTAATTTGCAGTAACTGAAGAATCCTCATCAGTAGACAATCAAGTGAGACGTGGCACTGATGAGAAAACAGATATCAAGTCAGCTGTTTTTCTTGATCCAACAGACACGTGCTTGGTACTCATGACCTTCTTTGATTCATAACGCCATTCTTTCCGGAAATATATTCTCTTCCGGCTTCTCTCGTCGTGCGTCGGGTTCGAATTTTTCTCTCTCTGCCCTTTGTTCTTTTACGGGAGGCATCGAATAGCGCTTGAAACAGGTATTATTCTTTATTTACAACAAACACAATTAAATTCTATGCTTTCCAAAAGAGAAAAAAAACAGTTGTAAGCGCAAAAATCGGAATTTTTTCCTCATACAATAATTGAGTCATTTTCGCCGTAGAATCAAATGCTGTGCATCGCTGAAACATAGTCACCCCTTTTTCCAATCTCGTTTCTCCCCCTGCTGTAAAAAAAAACCAATGGCCGGAAAAGTGATGGAAAAAATCCTTCGCCGGCAACAAGCCAACCAGGAAGTGCTTGTAAGTGCTCATCAATCAACCTCGAGACCCAGCAGTCTTCACCAGCTATGAAGTTGATCAGAAGACACGGTTGGGATCTGAGGTCACGTCCAGTAAATCATTCTTCGGTCTGTTGAAACAGAAACAAACAAAAAAAGTCAGTTCACCCACAGCCGCAATAAAGAATGCCTTCAATGCACCAAACACGACGCGGAAATGCTCAGTCACAGTCAAACGGGACATGAAAATGACTTTGTAAAAATAATTTTTACGCGTGAAAATGTGCTTCAATAAATATTGATGGAAAAATACTGACGAAAATAGTTTGACATCAATGCCAGCGGAAATACATATGATTCGGAATGATGCGCATTAAACATGATTCGGAAAATCGACTGTGGTTATACCAACGAATTTTTGCTTCGGTTAGCGGACAAGGCATCTCATAGTGGACGGTATTGTTTTTCAAAAATCGAAATTTGACTATCAGCCTCATTTTCTTGATGAAAGCTTTTTTTATGTTCTTGATCTGGACGGCTGATGATAATTTTTGCGCACGTTTCTGAATATGTTCTCTATTTTTCCATGTTGAACATCCGTTTGTTAGGTCAGGTCATTCACGCAAGGATTTATGATAGACGGTTCCCAAAAGATCCAGACTGGATTTTTACTGCAAATAGCATCATAAAACTTTCTCCACTTTCCAGCAGACGATGAGCTTTTCAAATTAACACAATAAATTCACTGAGCGAAACACCTATAATTTAAATATAAAAGGTTTTGATGTTCAATGATTACGATAAAAAGCTCTATGAGTTGCTCAGAGTGGATATAATTTTAAATGAAAGTAGCATGAAAGTTGAATTTCCGTTTTTCTACATAATACTGCTGAAATTAAGCCAAATTGAATAATAAACTTACAGTTTTCAACGGGGCTCCGGAAGAAAAACCCGTAGAGGTGCAGAAATTTCATGAATATGGCTCAAACTTCCCGAGGAACCCAAAAATGTGAAAATAAAATTAGAAGTTACGATTTGAAGGCTAGAATTTTTTGGAACCTTTGCCTTAACAAAATGTTCACAGAGACTTTGTAAAAATAATTTTTACGCGTGAAAATGTGCTTCAATAAATATTGATGGAAAAATACTGACGAAAATAGTTTGACATCAATGCCAGCGGAAATACATATGATTCGGAATGATGCGCATTAAGCATGATTCGGAAAATCGACTGTGTTTATACCAACGAATTTTTGCTTCGGTTAGCGGACAAGGCATCTCATAGTGGACGGTATTGTTTTTCAAAAATCGAAATTTGACTATCAGCCTCATTTTCTTGCTGAAAGCTTTTTTATGTTCTTGATCTGGACGGCTGATGATAATTTTTGCGCACGTTTCTGAATATGTTCTCGATTTTTCCATGTTGAACATCCGTTTGTTAGGTCAGGTCATTCACGCAAGGATTTATGATAGACGGTTCCCAGAAGATTCAGACTGATTTTTTTTACTGCAAATAGCATCATAAAACTTTCTCCACTTTCCAGACGATGAGCTTTTCAAATTAACACAATAAATTCACTGAGCGAAACACCTATAATTTAAATATAAAAGGTTTTGATGTTCAATGATTACTATAAAAAGCTCTATGAGTTGCTCAGAGTGGATATAATTTTAAATGAAAGTAGTATGAAAGTTGAATTTCCGTTTTTCTACATAATACTGCTGAAATTAAGCCAAATTGAATAATAAAATTACAGTTTTCAACGGGGCTCCGGAAGAAAAACCCGTACAGGTGCAGAAATTTCATGAATATGGCTCAAACTTCCCGAGGAACCCAAAAATGTGAAAATAAAATTAGAAGTTACGATTTGAAGGCTAGAATTTTTTGGAACCTTTGCCTTAACAAAATGTTCACAGATTTTACAAGCCTTTCAGGATGAAGTTCTTATTCATTATTAATGAAGTTCTTATTCGTCATTTATTATGCATTATTAATCAAGTTATTATTCATTATTTAATCCCTTCTGCTCGTATTTCTCCGGACATTTCTCCTGAAAAATGTTTGAATGTACCAACAGCAAGGAAGAACTCTGGAAATCAAGTTGAATGTTGCCTATGAACTGCATTTGCAGCTCTTCAAGGAAATTGGAATACATTTATACACCGCAATTTTTATTTTAAAAAATATATACTCTAAGCTTCCTTGCAATACATAAATTAAACCCGCGGGGTTTTCATACAGGCGAGGAAATTTGGCCATGCATCTCACCATTATCCATGGGATTTTCTCCAGCAACCTTTTCAAGGTAGTCAAGCCTAAACGCGTTTCTCTGATTCAAATCCGAGTATATCAACCAAAAGAAAACACGCTTTAAATATTCTGGGATAAAGACCGTGACCCGCAGCAATAAAAAAAAACACAGGCACCTTGAATTTTTCTTAGATTGAGCAAGAGCTTTGAGGCAGGGTTGAGATTTTGTTTAAAAGAACTTGATGTAATCTTGACAAATACTTTCTGCGAAAAAACCTCAAAATAAATTGTATCTCAATGGATACGACCTCAGCTCACCAAGACTATACGAGAGTCTGGCTTGAGCAAAATACGCAAAACGGCATTTGAGGATTCTGAGATGAAAAGGAACCGTACTGAAATAAAAAAGAAATCCTTCAACTTTTCAAGGCTTAGAATACGAAGCTGAGAAAATAGTTGAATGAACATGTGTTTTCGAGTTCTCAAGATGAGTTGTAAGACATCGAAAAAAGCAAAAAAAAACTTGTTGCCCATCAAAACGCGGCTATTGACAAAGAACGCTGGGGGAAATTGAAAATGGAATTGAAAATACTGCTCTATATACGGATCCAGAACAGTTTTTAAATTTCAATTGGTACATGACATGAGCAATTTAAACAAATTGTTGTCATGATACAGTATTAAGAAAGTCCTGCAATATATGTTAAGAATACCCCATCCTCATTGTGGCTTTTACATGAACAGTACTTTTGTCATTCTGGCTAGCAACAACAGGAATCTCCAGACCAAATCATTTCTGTTGTCTCGTTTCCAGTCATTTGCCTCTATAACTCTGCCCCAGTTTCCTTTGCATTCTATGCACAGTCATGAACCTGTTTTGGTGCATCCAACTAATCTAAAAAATGGTGCCCAAACACTCTTTTTATGCCCATTACTGCTGTGGTATACATTCTTGATGGTTGATACTGGGATTGAATTAAAAGCACACTTTGCCTTTGCAATTTAGAAGTAGATTCATTTGCAATGCCCTGGCCATATGCAGTTCAATGCTTCTTGACATAGTTTATCCTAACAAAAAACTACCAAAGTGAAGTAAAGGATTAGAAGCAAAGAAGACATTTGATGCATTAGTCATTTTAGTCAGTCCTTCTTTGGCAGTTTAAGATAGCAAAATGTTAAAGGATTTCAGCATGTTATCAGCAGTAATCAAAAATTTTCTCCTTCATTTTTAACATTTGATATTTTACAGTATGGTAAAATATATTTTTCAGTCAGGGTTCTCAAGTGGCCTGTCAAAATCAAAAGTCTGAGAACATTTATGTCATTGTTCCAAATTTATGACTTTGTCGGGGAATTGCAGCCCAATATTCACTCACAGGAAATACTCTCAAAAAATGCTGCATTATTCAATGAGATAAAAAAATTTCACTTTCCCCTCAAATTAAAAGGAATTAAAATCTATTACCGCATTTACTTGAGTACAAGACGCAAACCTGGATTTTTTGGATTAAAATTTGGTTAAAACCCTTTTCCATACGTTATACCAAGCCCTCCATTTTGTTAACTGGCAATTTGTAATTTTTAAAAGTGAAATACCAACCTGAGATTCACTTTTGACTTTCATTGAAAGTGGATTTAATTAATTTTCGATTGTTGCAATTTTTAAATTGCTTGTTTCACGCGTAAAAAAAAGTCCAATAGAAACAAGCATGACACATCTAAAAACGCTGAAATATTTTTAAAGTTTTCTTTATTTTTAAAGCCTTTGAGTAAAAGTGCTCGTTTTACTCGAGGAAACGAGGTATCATTTCAGATTTTTCAAGCAAATAAAATTATATCTTTTTTAAAATTAAAATCTTGTTCCCCGGGAAGTACTGTATTTGTAATGATACCAGTAGTAATTATTCATTGTCGGAGGTGAAAGTGCTAAAATCAGTACGATGCCAGCAGGAATCCAATTTTTTTTTTCCGCAGCGTCACCTCCAATAAATCGCCAAAAATCACGCTGCGAAAATATTATTGGCATCACGTGATGGAGGGTTGACTTTGCCTCGGCATTCGACAGGATTTTTCCAGATACCTGTTGTCATTACTTAGCTCGGGGAACCGTTATGGACAGGCGGACGAAGGTCATCAATCTCACGTCGAAATGCATTGCGTCGGGAATGCGCGAGTACTTTAGTGACCGGAAAGAGAGATTATGTCATTTCCTCTGGTTGATCGGTTCCGCGAGGCCGCGATCCCTTTGGAGCGATACTCAAAAATTGATTAATTCTTCCGCATTTTTACTCGTTTTCAATCTTTAACGGGTCTCGTAAACACCCTAGATACTGTAGTATAGTGAGCTATAGGCTTCAATACACGTACGCATACGGAGCAAAATCGTAGGAGTGACGCAAGCACAAAAATGTTTGAATTACGCACGATAAAAAGTCTTTTCATTAATGAATCGGTTGATTGTGACTTCGGCTTTCGTCGCAGTCGTGAACATTTTTGAACTCTTCGAAAGAAACTGTTTCCATCACTTCCTTCCAGACATCTGGAATATCGAGCCCGATAGGCATGAAAAGCAGCATGAATCATCAGAAGGATTTTCCGACATTCCACACGATTTTGAATTCCCTAACCCTTCATATATCAGTTCAGTGGCTTTAATCAAGTTAATCCTCTAATTACGTGGATTCCGGCATGAAATCAACGGGCATTAAACAATAATTTTCTAAATTAAATTCAGGATTAAATCATACACCTGCGCCATCAATTATCCCTGAGTCGTTTTTAATTATACTGGCAAATGTAATCGATCAACAACAGAGGTACCAAAGGTTCCACTGATCCACGTCATCTCCGCCAGTTTTCAATTTTTTTTTAACTTTCATCCGAAGTCTAGTTATTCTAATATTAAATACTTTACTCACGTAAATAAAGTCTGTCGAAAATCATTGGTGTGATTTTAAGAACAAAAAAGGAGGTAACATCGGCGCGCAGAATTTAAGTTCACAAAAGCAGTAATACAAAAATAAATAAAAAATGGCTTCTCTTCGTAACAAGGCTTGACGGGTTGGAGGTTCATGGCTCAATTCACTAATTTTTTTTTCCGTCGAGAATATGGTTTAGAAAATTTACGATATCACCGTTTCAATTTCAAGTTGTTCAACATGAATTTTTCGGCATTGAGCTTAGCAATTGCGAAAATGACGAGATTAATCGGTAATCCTTGAAACCTAATTTTAACCACAATAATTGGGGTTCGGCGCAAGATAATTTTAGTGTTCGAAAAGTGCAGGGCATTTAGGATAACCACAGCCGATTAATCACCAGTGCCGGCCGAACAGAGATTTTTAAAATTTAATTTGCACAAAAATTGGCATACTTGAGATGAGCGCGTGCAATTTTACGGCATACGATATCGAAATGATCATGAAGGCGAGAAAAACAATGCTCGAATAACTGCCAAAATCAAGTATTTCCAACAAAGATGACAACGATCAGATTGAAAATATGTCATTTTTTCTTGGGGTTATAGAATGCATTTGTGCAGCGTAATTAATTTTTTATATCTCGCCTTGAAAATTTTCAAATTTCGAGTCGCCATCAGCGAAAATTTTAAAATTAGCAATTCAATTTCTTCATCACATCGCTATGAATATAGTCATCTGATTTTAAATCACCCAACCTTTTTTTTTTAATTTCGGGGTAAATAATTTGTTGGGGTCCATCGAAGCCTGAAACTTAAGGTCGTCAAGAATTATCACAAGGAGAGGTTTTAGGCGGTGCGTCGCGGAAACAATAAAATGACAATCTGAATCAATTGTAATGATACAAACAAAACAGTAAGATTAATCAACTCGTGTGCATGTAATTTACTCAAGAAGTAAGGCCCAGGGAACAACAATAAAAGTTTGGATTGCTAGGCAAAGGCCTCGACAAATATGTCGAATAAACAGTTTCGCCATGGAAATTTTTTGAAAACGGACTCACTCATTTCGTATTGGAGAAAAAAATTGATCTAGAAAAAATGCGGAAGAAGAAAAAAGGACAGAAATAATCTGAAGAAAGAAGAAAAAATTTTTTGAATGCAGCAGTACTTTTGAAATTTAAAAAACTGAAGTGATCAATGATTGAAAATTCAGTACTGAAGCACTTTCTTCCTAAAATAAAAATCATAGGATTCCTATCATTGGGAATCAGGGATGAACCATATGCAAATCGGGAGACAACTTCAGCAACAAAACATGGACAGCACCCAACACTGCTTCGACTGTCTGGTCATCCTGCCTTCAGACATTAAGGCAGAAGTTTTAAAAAAAATTAACAGAGGTCTCCTAAAATTCCACGGTAACAAGAAACATATCACACGAAGAAATCAGGCTTTGGATGCTTTTTTAAGAAGAGAAAATGAAACAAAATTGGAAATTAAAAATTGCTTTTGGAAAAATGCAAAATATACTTAGTTTGTTATTTATGGCGAACAAAATAATAATTAAAAATTACACAAAATGCAGGAAATATTTTTTTGAAAACAATACAATAAATTAAATTTTTTGTTTAGCAGGAACAATTTTCAACAGCTTTCTACGTGGATGGAAAATCCTTGCCAAAACTGGAAAGTTTTCACTTATTGTCTTGCAGTGAATCTAAAAAAAATTGTACAAATCTGAAAAAAATCCCAGAACCTTAACGTAGGATGGGCTAAATGATTTTTATCATTTTTTTTATCTAAATGATATGTTGCCAAAAAGGCACATGCACCTTACGGGCATGTGCTGTTCACCAAACAAAAAAGCAGCACATGCCAAAAAAAGGACAATTATCGAAAATCAGTCTAAATTTAAACACGCATCCAAAATCGACGTGTTTTGTTAAGAGGTCCATCATGAAATGATTCAAGAACAGAACTGTTTATCACCAGGTTACACATGAGTCAGAAAAGTGGCCGGCCAATTTTCGGATGATTTTTGTTGATGTTGTGTGTGAATAATTTGTTCCATGATGAGCTCAGACTTCGTTTCGACCCTGATGATGGGCTTGAAAATGTTCGGGGAAAGGTATGCTGCATGTGTGTTGTGTGTGTATCTTCCATCGACCTGGTCTGCTTACTGAGGGTGATCCGGCGTGACTTGACTCGCCGGTGGGGGAACTTGCGCAATGGGGTTCGAGATACTGTACTATACTGTAGTCGGTTTCGGTGAAGGCCGCGGCTTCGATTGTAAAAAAAAATAAATTATATACTGTATATTGTATATACAGTATATTTCTAGAAATAAAAATAGCGTCTACCTATACATGCGTGGGGGGACATGAAGCTAGCCCGTGTGGTCATGCTTGCGGCGAAGGTCTAGTTCGAACGATGAGGGGCTTTTTTTAATGATTCTTCCTTCACTTATTTACGACGGAAAGTTTTTCCGCCCTGCGATTTGTTTCCGAGCCGGAGAATTCGCTGCAGGCGCATTTACAACTTTTCCAGTTTCCAGAAAACTACCGAAAAAAAAGAGCAAACTTGAATATGCATTTTCAATTGAAAATTCGACTCCGAATCTTCAATTCGAAATTTATCAATAGAAATAACCCAGGATCGACAGAACATGTCTATGACACTGTAAAAGACAAATTTTGTGTTGACGAAAAAACAAAAGAATTATGAATTGCGAAATGGAAAATTCGTTTCATCGAAACACATTCTTCTTGGAGATGGAAAAAGGGCGTCTCTACTTCGAGAAGGGGGTTACTTTATTTGAATGTAACCGCGAGGGAAATACACAACGATAAAAATGTAAAATACGGTATTAAAAAAAAAAAAAGACGGCGAGAAATGAGCAGAAGATTTTTGTGCGTCCGTAATTGATAAATCTGCGGAAAAGGGAAACCCCTTTGCACAGATACTTCAGGGCGTACGTAAACACTGGGCCGCCCTATCAGCAATTTCGTACCCAAAAAATTGCGATGTGGTGACTCTCAAACGCAAAAACGAATGCGCAATTATCCCTTCTTCTCGCCCGAAGTCTCGCAAAAATTCCGAATCTCGACAAAACCTGAAATAAAATAAAAAATGCACGAAGAATTGTTTAATAAATTTTATTTTTTGGATTAGAGATTCATTATTTCACAGTTTAAAATATGAATCATCAGTACAAATTTCCCCGAAGCCATCAATCGACCTGCTATGGTTTACGTAATTCAGATCAACACGAGTTTTCTGTTAGCACAGTATTCGAAAAAAATCGTCTCGGAATTTCACAAATTAGCACTTGAACGTCATTTAATCTTCAAATCAGGTGCATTCGGTCAGAATGAGGAATTCAGGTCTAATTTAATGATTTCGGCCGTATATATTTGCTCGAATATAAGACCTCCTCCAGTTGTATTGCATTTACAACGCATCACAATTTCCTGTACTTCAAAAAAAAAACGAAGGAATTTTGGCGTAAAAATGTGATGCGCACTGTTTTCACAATATTCAATATTGCTTAATTCATCCTGGATTCAAAAAGTGAGCGATCAGCTGTGTGCTGTCGACCTGAAAAGGAATACTTCAGTAAATAATTGTTCAAGCGAATAAGGCTTATTGAAACAGTTTTTTTTTATTATTTGAAACATTGTGCTTACGTCAGAATCAATGTCTGCGCTGTATCACCTGGAAATCTAAGACACCATCAAGTATAGGGAGCCACTGCTGCTGATTGGTACCAAGGTTGGGCCCCCCCGAGACCCATTTATTTCCTCCCTGGATCCCCTCATCCCCCACGAAATCAATTAAACTTACCCACCTCAGTAAAAGTCGTGGCCTTCGAAGCAGCTGTTTCTAGAAGCAAGTTCATGGCACAGGAATTTTCCTTTACTTATTTTAGCAGGTTCTTTCTTTTCCATGGTTTCTCGTCTAATCTGGTTTCTTATTTTTCCTGCACGACCGTCATCCCGGGTCCCCTGGTGACATCAGGCAAATGCAACACCGAACGACGCCTCTATATTTTCATCAAGGTTTTACTCTCCCTGAAGGTTCAACGACCTTTGTTTTCACTACAGTTTCTTTTTGCTCATTGCCGGAACAAACACCGGGACTCCTTGACGAGGTGGAAATAACGGTCCCAAGGTGATCAGGGAAAAATTGATGCGTAAACAATAATCCCACTACAAGTCCCAGGAAGGAAGGAAAAAAAATCCAGCATTTGAGTGTTCTTGGGAAGGTGCATTCCAAAGTTTGTTTTATTTTTTGTTTACATTTTACGCTCACCGTAGGCCTGCAGGCGAGTCCCGTTTCCCGTTTTGCGGGCTTTGAAAATTTGTCACGAATTAAATTCTGAAACAAATGTTGATTTTTATGGATTTTTGCATGCGCAATGAAATTTCCAACATTTTCTTTCTTTAAACGCTCGAAAAGGTTCAACATTCTCAGAGATGAAAAAAATGCAAAACGTTTTTTGAACATTGTACGAAAATCTGGAAAAAAGGAGTTTACTTTTTAATTTTTAATAATAAAGTTTCACACATTTTGAAATCTAAAAAATATACCTAAAGTCGTAAAACATCGATGCACACACAGATCAGTCAACAATTTTGAAATTGAGCCAATATTAAAAAAAAATGAGAATGAGCTAAAGTGAAAAATGAGAGTCCCTTTGAAAATCCAGTTTCCGATTTTTCAAATTTTAAAAGTTTATACCACTCTAACCGTTTCATCAAACCCAAAACATTTTCAACTTAAACGGATATGCAATGAAATTTTCTCCATTTCCATTTTTTAACCTTTTGAAAAGCTTGTAAATTCACAGAGTTACACATAAAAAATTAAATTTTTGTTTAAGATTGAACGAAAATAGGCCAACAATTATTTGAATTTTCAAATTTTAATTAATGAAGGTTTCAGAATTTTTCATTTTTTTAATACAGTACTAAATTACTAAATTTGTAAACATAAATGCTTAAATAACCCTGTCAAGAACTTTTTCCGTCAATTTTTACCTATACAATTTTGAGATTGTGAATGATTGAAGAAAATTATCTTACTGTACTATTGTGTACAATCTAAATTTAAAAGTGAAGTATGTGACATACATACTGTAAGTTGCAGACTTAGTGAATTGAACTTTCAAAAATGACATACAGTAAATTAAGGCCACAAATTCAATTTTTTTAATGCTAGCTTGAATGGATGAAGGAGCTGGTGAATATCCCGAAGAACAGTAGAGGCAGAAGAGCACATTAATGGAAAAAAATAATTTAAAAACTGTAGTTAAAACGATTCCTTGCTTTTTGACTCGATACTGTATTTTGAAAGTCAAATCGATTTTTTCTTAAACTTTGATCATGCTCCTTGTAATTGAATAGTGACCTTTTCCCAAAGAGGGAAGTATAAATCGTTCTCCCGACTTCTGCTAGGAAAATAATTGATCGACAATTTAATGCCATTCTAAAAATTCGCTCTGAGCTGACGGACGATGAATTCCGAGATTTATCCGCGAGCATTCCTCGACATCCACAATTTCGCGCTGCTTGAAATAAGTCGCGTGCTTGACTATATGCTCGTCCGCATTCAAACTTGTCAACAATCGCAGCAGGAATAAATGGACTGGAGCAATCGTTATAATAATAATGATGCTAACAAAACAAAAAAACAAAACAAAACTTGACTCATTTTTCTCAATGACTCGCTCGGCGTCACAAGGGCAGCGAACTTGACTTGCGTGTCCCACGTTTCCTGAAGGTGCCTCAAAATAACGGAAATGTATTCCGACAATAAATGGCAGCGTCGCGAAACCACGCTCAAAAATATTTTAAATTTTTTTATTTAACTAAGAGGAAAATATGTTCACAAATTTTGCATCAGCATCGTACGGCGCCAGTCAAACAAAAAATCTAACGCTCACTTCTTGAAAGTTCTTATGCATGGCCAACAAAATTGGAAAAAGTCCCGAAAAAATTAAAAAAAAATTGATTTTCTTAACTTTTAAGATGTAGATTAAATTCAGCTAAATTCCTTTCCCCAAATATGGACACTGCTTCGATTTATAGCATTATGAAAATATATTTCATTTGAAAACTCGAACTTTCTGTGGTTCGATCGAACATTGTTCTCCTTATTTCTCAGAACTTTGTTTTCATTCTATGTCGAACGTATAATTTTTCAAGTACAGTATCAGCCTTTCCACATGGCTCCGAATTACACTCAACCCTGTTACCGAAGGAGGTACAGTATACAGTACTTTATAAAGATTTTTCTGGGTTAAATTAGGAGGTTCTAAATCAAGGGTTATACTCCACTCAGTATGTTGAGGGACTTTTGCTGCCCAGAATCGATTATAGC
>CAJPEX010001743.1:0-23351 GCA_905338405.1 Notodromas monacha
TTGAATTATTGCACCGTAAATTTGTGTGCACAAATTTATTGTTTTTATTGGATGTGTTTTGCATTACTGCACTTATTGTGATGCATTATTTATTATAATGTGTTTGATTGTGATTTATTGTGGACTGTGATTAAACCAGACAAAACTAGGGATGTGAAATTAAGGTACCCCCTTAATTACATATTCCCGGCCGCAAACTGGCTGATTGCCCTGCCTTATTATTTCCCACCTTTTATTCAACTGCGCTATGGTTCACTTCTTTATGTTGGGTCAATTAATTCCTCAACAGAAACTTCAAAATGCATAAATAAGGCACAGAGAAATCCAAATGCGTCATAAACATAATTTCCTCCCCGAATCGGTGAAACAATGTTTTATACATTCGGGGACATCAGAGGACCTTCAAAGCAAAAAAAAAAAAAACCCTGAAGAAACTTCGTCACATCAACAAGAACATAACGTCCACGTAACAAAGCAACCTTGATCGAACCTTGGCCGTTCCTCTATGTGAAATTTTGAGAGACATTTCAAAACTTCGAGATTCGCAAATAAGGTAGTCCAGTTCCAAATGGAGGAATCGAAATGCGTCATAAACCTAATTTCCTCGCAAATTCGATACCACAATAGTACATGCATTTTGGAACGGCAGCGAAACTTCTGATTCAACAACAACGCTCCTGAAACTTCCTGCCAAGAACACTACGTCTACACCAAAAAAAAACCTTGATTACGGTAGTACAGTACAGTACCTACACGTGGAACTTGGGACAGAAACTTGGGAACTGTAAGGTATACCTGTATATAAACAAGTAAATCGAGTTCAAAACGGATAAATTGGAATGCGTAATGACCCTCATTTTCAAATCTATACTGTGTCTTGAATCCAGACATAAAATTAAATACATATCACTAAGAGATCAGTACATATACTCGAGTACCTCCGCTGGCAACAAAAATAAAGTGAAATCGATTCCAAGACTCAAGGGGGACCACAAAAAATTACTGTATATGTAAAGAGAATTTCGTTGTCGAGAACCTCTACGGGTTGGTTACCCATATGGTACCAAAAGAATCGTTATGAAGAAAAAATCATTAAAGACAAACTCGTTTTAGAAATAGTCAACCTGTATACAGTACTTTATGAACACACCCATTGCTGCGACGGATGCCCTCCGATCAATCAAAAACATAAGGATTGCTTGTAAAAAGTACCGTATTTAATCAAGTACCCACATGCCATCAAGTAAGATGCGCACCAGGGGTTTTCAGTTGAACCTTTTCATAAAACTGTATACCCCGAGTAAGACGCGCACCCCATTTTTTGTGCTTTCGAAACTGCAATATTACAACAAAAAAGAACACCCAGATTGAAATTTGGACATGACTTGATCCTGAATTCAACTAATTTTAAATTATTTCCATTGCAAACAGTTTTTCTGCTGAAATTGTTCCAAAATATCCCATTGGAATCTAATATAATCCACACCTACTTTCAAACCTTGAAAAATGTATACCCTCCCTATTTGAAACTGCAATACAGTATTAAAAAAAAGAGCACCCAGATTGAAATTTGGACATGATTTGATCCTGAATTCAACTAAGTATCAGTAATTTCCATTGCAAACAGTTTTTCTGCTGAAATTGGTCCAATATTTCCCATTAGAATCTACGGTAATACAATCCACACCTACTTTCAAACCTTAAAAAATGTATTACCCGCCCTACGACGCGAACCCCGTTTTCTGCTTTCAACTTTGAGAAAAAAAGTTCGCGGGGTACTCGAGTAAATACGGGTAAGTACCGCATCATAACGGACTACCACGACGGGATCAGAAGTACTGTAGATACTTTACGAGTGTACAGCACTCCAGTCCATTCAAACTCGTACGGAAATGACACTGTTCAGTTCGAGCCGTGAGAAACTTCGCAAGACGTTGTGGTGAAGATTTACAACTTTGCAAGGGTTCAACTTCGATCACAAGCGATTCCTCGTTCATGGAGTGTTCGGCAAGTAAACGGGGAGTGGAAGACGGTACAGTACGTGGCGAAATGGGACACCCGACATTCGGACCATTCAACTTTTTGGACACTTGAAACTCAAAAAATAATGTACACACACACGGTACATTCAGACGATGTCTGGCGATACGGACACTTCGCCGGGATTTCTAAAAAATTAAAAACATTCCACTTTTCAAAATGTTGATATCTCTCGAACACATTCAGCCAGTTTTACGAACTAAAATGCAAAAAATATATGGAATCATTATAAATGAAATCCAATTCATAATAAAAACAGACTGATTTTCTGTTTTTTTTTCTTTTTACGGTTCTTTCCATTAACTTTTGGCCGTGTTGCAACACGTGGTTTTTTCTGGACTCATTTTCATGCCAAAAGGCAGATCCTCAGTTGCACAGTTCTTGTCTGAATTTTAAAGGTAAGAAAAACGTTTTTTTTTCAAAATTTTCGGAAGAATTTTTCACAGTTTTTCCAAAAAATAGATACTGTATATCGTTTAACCTCGATAACTGGAATACCTCCCTACTTCGATTTTTCGAATACCCGTCTGAATCAACTTGAAAACATGAGCATTAAAAGCTACCCTTGACGAAAGGCTTTCGAATTTTCTGGAGGCCTTCCGGCTATTATTTTGACACAAGAAAGAGAAAAGCAATATACAGCACATGTAAGGATGAATTCTGAAAGGAAGTTGAAAGACTCTTCGGGCATATGAACCCTTGTTCTCAGCATCCTGTCAAATCATTCATGAAAAATTCCAGGCGCAGAACATCACCAATTACTATTTCTTGAAAATTTCCTTTGTCTCTTCCCCCCAAAAAAAAATGTTTGCTCCCCCAACACGATTTTTTGGTCGCTGGTACCTTGAAATTTGACTTAAGAGAGGTGTAACTGTAAGAAAAAAAATTTTCCCATTGAAGTCTACCGGAAATTGTGATCCAAAATGCGGACAAGGTTCAATAACCAATATTGTCCGCAACTCGGGGCCCCACTGAATGGTTTACAACTCCAGTAAAATCTCAATGGTCACAACCACTTCTTTTTTTTTGGTCACTGCCCAATAACCACAATGTTATGCTAATTTCGTTTCAACGAATGTTTGTTTGCAACGAAGTTTTTCAAAGACCCAAACGCTTCGTCGTGCATTGAGATTCCCGAGTATAACAAGTCTGCGTCAGGTTCGGAGGAAATCAGGATTTTTTTTTTTTAAAGAGGGGTTGGGGAGGGCATTTATTGCATTGTAATCGTACTCACTTGCAGGAGGCCGAGTTGGTCAGACACATTTTCCGACACGTAGATGATCTCCCCGTCCGACGACACGATGAACAGGAGGCTGACCAGCCCGGAAACGTGGTCGGGTCCGGTATCACAGAGAGCGAAGTTCTCGACGCCGAGTCGCAACGGCGAGCTCCACGGGGAGTCACTAATCGACGGCGTGCCGGACTCGGGCAAGGCGCAGTCCACAAACGACTTGAGCTTCAGGTAAGTGATGGACAAGCGCATAATCGAGGCCTTGTCCAAGTGCGCCACGAGACTCTCGGGATACGGCAAGAGCGAGGCCAAGTCCGAGAAGTACTCGGCCTCCTTGCTCCGTCGGGAACGAGCTGCATCTCGACTCCGTTCTTTCCGTTTCTCCGTATTTCTGCAAAAGCCCGACAAACACGCACGTCCACGCATAAATGATGACAACAACGAGCCCCTTCCCTTTTCCACTCTTTCGCCACCGAGAGCCAAAACGGCCAAGTCTTTTTTTTTTTCTTCTGCAAAAGAAAAAAGAAAAAAAAGGGGCCCCAGCTCACCTCCGCTTTTCCTTCCGCTTCGCGACCGGCATCGTCTCCTCAACGGTCTCGGTGTCATCATCGTGCAGACCCGGGATGCACATTTCGTACCCGGCTGAATCCTCTCCGTTTCCCGGGGAGGGGCTGAAGCAGATTTCGGTTTCTTTCTACGCCCGCCAAAAGTTCACAAGAGCTCGCGGGTTCGGGGCACGCGAGAGAGGGAGTAGATGCGCGCGTTTCACAATTGTTTCTCGTACAAAATATACTCCTATCACGCCGGAACCATTTCTGGCCCGAATTATCCAACTGCGGAGACACAAAATCGACACCATCAACACTTCACATCACATCACATCTACCCCGAATCATAAATACTCGAGCAACCACAGCGCTGTACAGAACACCGCGTAACGAGAGCACTCGAATACACACGCATGACGACGATCTAACCCTGTTCCATGAACTGCATGGGATTCACGGCTTTCGATAATTCGGCGAATAAGTCACTAAAAAGTTGCACACGCATGAAGTTCAAGACGGGTTTCAATTCCTTCGTCTCATCAAGCAAACAAACAAAAAGCTAGCTGTCAAATTCAAGAGGCACTCTGACTCACATCCCAAAATGCCAGAAAATATACAGGAGTCCGACAAATACTCTCGGAACAGAAATATTTCCGGCACATGACTGAGCTGGAAAAAAAAAACAATTAGCGTTCAGAGAAAAAAAAACCTTCTTCGAAAAAAAAAAAAAGGGTGCTCGGATCTGCACATTTTTTTGAACATTTTTTGCAAAAGTCACCCTGGCAGCTGTCTGCTCTTCACTCACAGATGCGGCGCCCATCACGTTGATTTGTCGGTGCAACGAAGCTTTCATTGAGAAATCCTTCAAATTGACACAGCATGTGATTTCCAGGGTTGCCGTCATCGATTGATTATTAATGCCGACATTATCACAAATACGAATAAGTCAAATTGATCACCCAGCGAGGTTACATTTAGAATACGAGTCCAAGACGTCATTATTCGAAATATGAAACGAAAAGCAGGTTACAAATTAATAAAATAGATTTTTTCCTCTCACCATTATTCTCAAGAAGAAGAACAAACAGAAAATGGAAATGCATCAGAGCTATTGAAATTTTCACACAAGAACTTCTGAGTAAGCAATGATTCAGGATTTAGAACTGAAGCCATCTTCTCCTGGATTTTGAAGAAAAAAAATATTTACAAAAACGACACAACAGTCATTCGAAATCAGACAAGGACCCTTTGCAATCCAGCAACCAACATGGAAGAGATCGAACCTGCCTCGGGCAGACGTCTCCTCACCCTCATTCCTGACCTTGAGGCAGATGATAAGCAAAACAAATGACTGAAGTTTCATAAAAATTGAGGTAGTACGACGAATATCACAGGCAGAAACTAGGCCTTGGGCTATGTTTTTCAAGAGGAAATTTAAAATAACCCTATTGGAAACAAACTCTTGCTTTAGGAAAAATACAAAATGAACTTAAATTTTCATTTTTTGCTAACAAAGAATTCATTGAAAAAATTTGAAAATCACACAAAATCTAGAAAATTTTGTGCTGAAAACAACAAAACATTTTCAAATTTTTATCTGGCCTGAAAAAGTTTTGACAGCTTGTGACTTGAGTGGAGAACTCTTGCCAGAATCGGAAAGTTTCCACTTACCATCATGCAGAAAATATAAAAATTCGTATAAAAATCCAAGAAAAATCCCAAAACCCTAAAATAACACTGGCTATTTTTTTTTTCAAAGTTACACCTATTCTAGAAATACCCAAGGTCAATCAGAACTGGGAAAACCCTCCTATACTGTACCTTATCGCAGCATCTACACGTTGTTTTACACCACTTCGCTACTGTACTGCAACGGGGAACATTCCAAGAAGTGCACGCCCTAGCCATTGACACAGATGAACAATTCTCATACTTTGATTGAGGCAATGTTTATTGATTCTGCCGAAAAAAATCATTCTTAGAAGTAGCGAAAATTCCTAACCTTCAATTAGTTCAAAACGTTTTCGACTTATTCCCAGGAAAATTTGTTGCATGGAACAAGAAAAATACATTAAGCATCGTTTTCAAGAGCTGAAATGATTTTCAATGTCAGCTGTCATGCTCATAATTTTGTCTTTTCATCCACAAATTTCCGAAGGAAAAAGAGGCTAAATTGAAATCAAGTTATCATCGATCAGCTTGATTTTGAAAAGTGGGATGCGTAACAGATCTTGGTCTGGTCTTAAATTTTTGAGATACAGTATAGCTAAAAATTGAGTTTTTAATGTCTCTTTGTACTGGAATGAAACAAGCAAACATTATCAAACCAAGGCACGCAAAATCAAAAGCCTGTACACGTCCTCTCGCACGCTTAGTAATATCTTGACTGAGTTGAAACCTTATTATTATAGATCTTCAGAGTAATTTCTCAATTCAGCAATGTGAAAAGAAACAGTTCAATGGGTAGAACAATTGATTTTTGCTAGCGGAAGCAGTATTACAACGCCAGCCACTTTTGCAGGACACGAACTAGCAGTGACACCTACAATTCAACGAGCCACTCTGTCTCCGCACTGTTGGATGTAAAGTACAGTAGTCACTCATGACTTCGTTTTTCCTCCTGATTCGATAAGTTTTTATCAGACTTATCAATCGAATAATCATAAAATTGCGTCAGCATTCAGAATCTCAACGCACTTGTTGGTCACATCAACAACCAACTGAAATCAAAAAATTATGGAACAAACTTCTTCAATTTCAAAGAGACAATTTTAAATCACCCATCAGGATATTCTACAGCTTGAACACTGGTTACCCCAAAAAGTAAATTAAAATTTTCGCAGGATTCATACCAACAACTCAGCAAGAGCGAGATTTTTCAAAGTGCAAAATGCGAACAGGAAAGTTTCCAGTCCCATTTTGCCAATTGCAGTCATTACAAAGCGAACCCTTTTCATTCATCAGGCCCAACAATTAGACAAATCATCCGCTACATATTACAGGTAAGTGATCCTTTTAAAAAATAAATAAATCAATCAAGATTCGCATCTTCAAGGGTGAACGTTAATTCAAAATATCTAAGGGTGCTCCGTCCGTATCAGTATGCACATGAGAAGTTGAGAAGTTCATATACAGTGAGACCCCCACATGCAGACACCTCAACCTGCAGACAATTTGACATAGGGACACTTATTTTCTCATAAAAAATTAATAAAAAAGCCAAACATGAGGACACTGACTCAACATAGGGACATTTTGTTATAAAATTGCAAATACATTCCAGGCCAAATTACAAGTAACAGATATTTCCAACCATAAAATTGATCCTGTAGTAAGAAAAGTTCTTGGGCACAATTTACCCTTCATTTAGCTAATTTTAAAATTGCCTCCAGCAGAGAGGGACTTCCTTCTCTCTTTTTCACTTGAATATTATTTTTACAACCAATATTTCTATGTACTGTACAGAGGTATCAGTATTCTTCTTGGCACTTGGATTGCATTGAGAGTCCACCTGCATTAGAAAGAATAAATGGGTTGGTTTGTAAAAGATGATAAACTGCCACAGAGCCACTTGCCCTCATTGGGGGTGGATGCATTTTTTTCTTTTCCTCTTCAATTCTTCATTGGTGTCTGATGAATTTTCCATCAATCACAAAGCTATGGAAGGAAACCAGAAAAAGACCTGGATCGCATTAATTCCCCTCCACTGAAGTGAAGTTCAATTGGTCAAGAGCAGCTGAGTGCACACTTGCATGCTCTATGACTTTGAGGTTATGTGGTGAACTTCCCTTCAGTGGACGGCATTCACTGTGATCCAGGTCTTTTTCTTGTTTCCTTCTGTAGTCAACGAAACATTTATTAGACTCCAATGAAGAATTGAAGAGCAAAAGAAAAATTGCATCTGCCTCCAATGATGGCAAGTGGCCTTTTATCATCTTTTATGGACCAACCCTTGTACTTCGAACATGTAAACACTGAGAACTCAATGAAATGACATTCAATAATTATAATAAGCTACATCCCATAAGAAAAATAAAAATGAAGCGCATTTGAAGGTACAACGAGGGTATGTTCGGAATCGAATAATATTGTATTTCAGATTTCCAGAAATTTCAAAAACGATCCAGGAAAAAGGTTCCATTTCTGGTGTAACTCCCACAGCAAAGTTGAAGAAGCTCGAAATCGCAATACGCAGTGCAGCTCAAAAACTCTTTCGAATTAAAATATTCAAACATTCCGAAAGAAGCTTTTACCAAAAGCTCACGATAGTCCCAAGGATTCCCAGAAATACTGCACATCAAAACACAACTTACCGCAAATTCCCTGCGTCAGTCTTGAACCGAAAAGGGTGAGAACAGGGTGAGATTACCCATTCCACACGAGTTGGCTAAGTATGGCATAGCAGGGACGGGTAAGGTATCATCAAAGGGGTATCCATCAAAGTAAGTAGTAACTACATGATGCGGAATTAATGTTAGACAAATTCACCGGGAGGTGAGCGAAATGAATAGTTGTTTCACCTAAAAGTTCATGCCGACGGACAGCCAGGGAAAAATTTTTGTCAAGTCACCAGAAATTTTCGATCATCATTTAATTTGCTTCTTCACAAACCCTTGCATTAAACAGAGCAACGGCGAAGTTTCAGACCGAATGCCAATCAAACTTCAATCATTGTAGAACACATATCACTTTATCGTTGAAAAAAAAACCAACCTGTCAAGCAAAAAAAAATTGACATTGGCGAACTGGTATGATGAATGAGTGCAATGCTGGGCAAAATTGTGAATTCAATAAATCTCAATTCCGTCAAGTACAGTAATCACTACTAATTTCCCATGTTCGCGGAAAACTGATACAGTCAAACCCTGTTAAGACGCCCCCTGATAAAACGCCACCCTTCCCAACCGCCAAAATTTTGAATGAAACAAATCTCCTGCATGTTAAATTCTGTAGAAAACCTTAATAAGACGCCAACCGCCATCTGCCAGCATTAGTGATGAAACAAAAGTGCTGTTTCCAATTAGTTTTGTCTTTGTTACAATGCCAACATTGGGGTCAAATTATAATTTCTGCCAAGGATCTTGTATTTGTTAGAAAAATAGTATTAATGATCATTTTGTTGAAAATTACATTGACCTAATCATAAAATTTGAATAAATTGATGCAACAAAATTTATTTTCTCAAAGAGTAATCCATTGGTCACAGCATTACTCTTTGGAAAATTACTGAAGTCTCTTACATAACCTGTATCTCCATGACTTTTGGAGGAAAATTGAGTATTTTTGATCAAATAATTGAAATTCAATATTCAATAAACTGCCAACCTCTTTAAACCACAAAAATTTCTCTGGAAAAATGGTGGCGTCTTATCGGTGTTTGACTGTACAAGGAAATAGAAGCATAGCATGAGAAGCAGAATGCCCAAGAAAGTCTGAAGAAGATTCAAAATGTTCACAGCATGGAAATCAGCATTGGAATTGGAAAACTTGATTTGAGCAAACTACAATCTCCCGCTTTCCTTTTCATGCTTGAAGTCAAGAGGCTTTTTCACCCTGAAGCATTCGAGTTAAATCATAAATCTTGTCCTTCCCTGTTCAGATCAGTGAAGAAAGATGATGCATGTCACGCAGGTGAATTCAAACTACAGAACATCATCAGACTGTATTTCATTTACAGAATAAAGTAAAATTTTGTTGTGGTATGCCAAACCTTCTCTTTAGAACTTTTTCATAACAATTTTCATGGTCCCTGCAGCTTCCTCAGAGGAACCATACTATTAAATTCTCATTTAAAAAGTTATTTTAACCTTAAATCCAATTATAAAGCAAAAATATTTGCTAATTTGCTGAAAATTAGGGATATCTTGCGTATGCAGCATTACAAGTACAACTCAATCTAAGAATAGGTGCAAAGCTTTTTGTACAGAAAGTACTGTATTGCAAAAAATGTGTTGGATGATGCTTTCATCAGAGTTGCTCCAGCTATATTTCAGAATTTTGAAAATGGCTCATTCCTTTCAAATAACCAACATGTTTGGAATACTTGTAATCTACATCATGGAGAATGGAAATGTGAATGCATAAGTGCTCTTAGAACATCAGTGGGTCAGAAACTTCTGTATTCCAAATTTTGAAAAATCCCAAGCATCATCAATCCTAGTTTTCTTGACCTCTATAACTCCAAACCCCTTCAAGTCATAATGCTCATCAGTTCTTTCAAATTTAACTTGAAGAGGTTTGACTGTACTGTATTTGCTATCAGTCTATATTCTGGTTAGATCAGTACAGCACAATTTTTAATACATTTGAAGCAGAGCATGTTAAAATAAGGGAAATATACAGGTGGACTCTCCAACCAACAAAATTCAAGGGAGCAGAAAAAAATGTGTGGCAGAGAATGTAGAGAACCTAAATAATATTTGTAGAGACCTTATAAAATCAAAAAATGCATTGTACAGAGAAATGTTTTCAAGAGGGAGTCCACCCTTATTTCACATCTTGAAATTTTCCCAGCAATCCATCTAAAATAATTGGAAGGGACACATTTAATACAGTATATATTTTGTAAGAACAGCTCAACTTGTTTGAACCCCTCCCCTTCAATAAATGTTTCACTAATCCCAGAGAGTTTATCTCGACAAGATTCACTGTACTGTAGTTACAATACAGCAACACAAATGATTGTCTCAATTTGAATTTTAAGATCCCTAAAAAATATTTTCTGCTACACAAAATGTTACCTGTTTGTCTTAAGTCATCTTCAACACAAATATTTATTATCATATTTAATAGAGTTAACAGTAGGATTTTCTGGGTTTCCATTGCAATTTTTAAACCTATGGTCCTCCATGCGGACCTTCTTGACGAAAACATTCAAGGGACCACCCGGAGATACTTTAACGGGCAAAATGAATACCGTTGTTTCGGTGCTGCTTCAACTTTCAAAAAAGGTCTCCTTCGGTTAGAGAAAAATAAAGCTATACTGTATGTAGAACATCGCCGTAGACACAAAATTTCGTAGGAGATAGAGACAAATAGCCGAACTCCTACTCACCCGACCCCCTGAAAAACCGTACTCCCCGGACGCAGCTTGAAAGCATGCTTGGCTAGCGTCTCCGCTTTGACGTGAGTTTTCCTCACCAACTTTGTCAACATCAAAATTACCAGGCTCATCAAATGTTTCAAAAACAGATTTTCGGGTGATTCTTTGCATGATCATTCATGACTTTCGCGGTTGCAATACGGTGAATGCAGGTAAACGGTGAATCAAAAAGCGATCGTGTTCCCACGCCAGAAAATCCGCGTTGAGGTTTACTTTCCTGTGAATCTGTTCCACATCCTGTTCCAGACCAAAGTTGGCCGCTACATCTTTCACAGTCTACAAACAGAAAAACCAATGTTGTTTTTAAAAGTTCGTACACATAGTTGCTAATATTGTACACGTAAGAATCTCGTTTCCGCGAATACATGTGAAGTACAAGACGCAGCCAATGAGGAATTGCATCTCTCACCATCGGCCCAGCTTTCGTGAATAAAAGACGCAAGAAATTCAACTTGCCACCAAACCCTATGGTGAAAGAGGTGAACTCAAACTCTTAAATGACAACATCTCGAATATCACTTATTGCATGACGAAAAGCAATGCTTTCATATGAGTCTCTCACTGGTGAAATCACTTTTTCAAGGGATATAACCATCATGACCACAAAAACTACGTATTGTACACAATTCAATAATACAGAAAAATCTCGCTACAGTGAAACCATTTGAACTAGTAAAAAAGGTTTGTTGACGAGAAAAATTCGTTGTAGAGGAACTCATTCAACATTAAGGCTATTGGGCAGAGAAAAATAAAACTTCGTTGTGAGCGATTATTTGTAATAACGAGATTAGCTGGAAAGATATTCTACTTTACTGTAATCGGGGCAAGAATTTCCAGAAGCTATCTCTCGAACACACTATGATTCAAGTTCACATCGCGCTCCAAACAACTCTGAACTCATCTCCAGCGGTAGAAGGATGCTTCATTGGTCGTTGATGGATTGATGATTTGAATGGGTGCCCAGTCGTACACCATCCCAAACCGATTACTGATTCGTATGCATTCGTACGTTAGACGCCGTCGATTCCAAAAACACATCCTGATTCTCGCGAGTCTTACTTAAAAAGAGGGTCCCGGGATGCCTCTAACTCATGTACAGTACATAACACATTCACACACATAGTTTATGCACTGTACGAACCACGAGGGTTGAAAGTAACTCCACACAACCCTTTCATTGAAAATCTCCGCAGATACACTGACTTCCTTTGGGGACATCGTAACAATTCGTCACTGCCGAACACTGTCTACACAAAAAGAGTGAAATCTGAGTCTAGCCAAGAGCTCGCATCGAGACCTTAAGCTTATCCTTCAGCCATCTGCGTCTCCCTTGAAAGTTCAGCTTTCCATCACCACCGGCAAACGAAAATTGCACTTCACCAGTAGTTGTTTCCGAGACGACTGACCAAGCAACGGTCTAAATTCCAAAAACATCGCGAAGCCACTGCCATCGGAATAACAGCCAAAAGAAATTTCCTTCGAAAAAAAACCCTTGAAAAGGTCACAACTCATCCTCGACTTCTTCTCCATGACAGTTCGATTTCTCTTATGAATCTCCTCAATCAAAGAATACCTAATACTCAGGAAGGCAAGCAGCTGAACGCGAAAAAATTCCAGGAAGACGCATGAAATACATTTTCTCGAATCTATTCTCTCAAAAATTCGTCGGGTATGTTCAAGCGCCCATGCCTTCGATTCCGTCAAGTAATTGAGCAATAAATATGCATTGCCTGAATTTTTTCCTGTTTGAGGAGGATATGTCGGTTCAGAATAGGTCAAATTAGTTCCGAGGTGCGGTCACTTCCTGTTGCGGTCAGGTTCTTAATTCTGGCGAAAATACAATCGCTCAGAAAAGCTAGGTCGAACGTCAAAAAGACAAGAACAATATATCAACGAAGACTTGATGGAGAGGGCATTAACTCACAGGAGAACGGATCCTAATGCGTTCTCAGCACAATCTTTGGCCATCGGTAAGCAATTCCATATCCACGCAATTTCCCCTGCAAATTTAAATAAGTTGCAAAGCAATAAACACGGGAAGAGGCAAAGAAGGGTCCATTTCTCGCTTGTAGAAATCGAACACTCCTAATGTATCCAAAATCAAAACACATCACTGCGGACATCAGCATTCAATCTAGTACAGTATCTGAAGTTGAGATACGAAATTAACGTACTCGGATATAATCCTCTTTCGAAGAAATGTCTTCTGAATACAAAGGGTACTTGATAATCAAAAATAAATTCAATTTTCACTGTACTACTGGAGATAGGAATTCACGTACTGACGGTCTGAAATTAGGGAAAGATTCCACCGAAGACGCAGATGCATTCATGTGGTAGAAAATGCGAGTATATCGCTCTAATCTTGGCTTGAAAGAATCGTATCGCATTTAAAATGTGCACGCAACTTCACCAAGATTAAAATCAGAAAATGCCTTCGTTCAATTCAGCCCGATCCCAGAAAAACAAAACACAACATACCACTTCATGCCGAAGTTTTCTGATTCACGGAGGACGCAATTCACAGATACCACTACAAATTTCCGGATGTTTTGGAGTTTTGCGGGAGAAACACACAGCCATCGGACTTTCATCACACAAGATAAACACAATGGATTCAGAAAGAACACTTGAATATCGGGTTAAGTCTCCAGCAAGAAAACATCACTTCACGGTGCTATCTCTAACGCATGAATGTAACACGAAATGAACACTCGTATGTCCAAACCTTCGAACCTACTCATCGGTTTCATCATCTGATCTGCGCCCAACCTCTAAATCCTCTTCTCCTCCCATTTCTGAAGAAATGGCAGAATTCTGCCGAATTCTCTTTGGCCAATAGCATTCTTCCGATGAGAGGCATTCAGTAAATACTCAATAAGCATTCATGCACATAAAATACCAGTATTTGGATTCACTGGAGTCCAATCTCGCAAAGAAAACACTTAGAACAAAGGTCTGATTGATACCTCAGAGCTAAATTGAGGCTCTCGCACGTCTCCTGCACTTGGAGGCGGTCAAAATTGGTTTTCCTCGACGACCGAGACTAGATTTCAACTTATGAGTTTCCACATCTTGCTTCCCAACATAAATTCAGTAAGATACAAATTCGAAAGCTTGTTACACAAACTAGACACCTCCATCATAACAGGCCATTTGAACGCAACCGGAAAGCTCAACAAGGATTTCTCCCCACTGCACTGATCAACAAGGATTTCTCCCCACTGCACTGCTGAACAAGAATTTCTCCCAACTGCACTGACTCGTTTCGCATTCTAGCGAGAGAATCGGGTCTACTAATTACGATCGAAAGAGACAATGAAACCACATACTGTACTTCAACGTGAATAACTACTTGAAGTGACACAAACATCACGAGTACCGACGTGAACACACTTCCCCACTTGCCACAGATTGCACGTGTAGCGCACAGCCGATAGTGGCAGATGACCGCATACTGAACCGCTCATATCACAATATGCCATTTAGGTGTCGCTCCCTGCCAAATCATCTTCCTTTCTCACCAGCCATGGATTTTTATTTCTATCTATAGATCGTTAGGTTAGGTGTGCAAGATTCAAGTTAATATCAACATTTTTTGTTTGAATTAAGAATTCCCTGTGCAGATATAAAATTATACAGCATACCATGGCTTTTCACCCTGTACACTTTGACTGCTTCTCAAGCTTGATGGGGGATCGGACAAAATTGCTTGCCCCCTTCAAGATTTAATTAGCAAGGGCCAATTCGGGATTGGACTCAATTCCATAACCCACCAGCACAAGTTGTACATTGGGATCAAAATAAGTGCCGCAGCAGTGGAGCAGCACCAGAAAGTTGCTCACTCACCTCCTGATGAGTCATCATCTCTCAAATACAGTATTTCCATTAGAAGAATACTTCATATTAAGCTGTCTATGTCATCTGGTGCATACAGAATCCTATCCTAAGCAAACAAGTATCACATTGTATCTGCTGGCTCAGCTAGGACCGTTGCAATTCTAGGTGTGCAGCCCTAGTGCAGCAAGCATCTTAAATCCTGTACCAAAAGCAGCTATTAATGTTAAATAAGGAGCTATCACAGACATGGTGCATCTAAGTAGAAGTGCTCAACAAGTTCTTACCATATTCAGGAAGGGGGGGCTGGTGACTATGATTGGCCAAAATCAAATGTATCCAAATTGTGATGATCTGGAAAATACAGCAACAGCAAGTGCACAGCAGCAAAACTCATGGGCAGATACAACAAAGGGTCACACATGCTGTATATTTTGTTCAATAAGTTCCACTTGGTGCACAACTGGGAGACACTATGCAACACTCTATGCCTATGGGATTTATCTGATTTTTGCATGAGTACAGTAAAATCTTGTAATAAAAAACAATGTTATGACAAATTTTTCAGTTGGAAAAACTTTTTTCCAAGTCCTGGCAGAAATCATATTGGATACTTGTTATACAAATCTCATTACAAAAAACTTCCCAATTCCAGTATAATAATTTTTTTTTAAGGAACATGTTATGATTTCTCAAGGCAAAATCCTCAATGAATGAAGGCAAGCACATCCTCAAATGTCCCAGTCAAAATGTGGCTGTGACTGCATGGTGCTTTGGACATAGTGTGGAATCAAGGAAAAAATTTCCTCAAAATTCACCTAAACATCCTCTCTTTTAAAAAACTTTTCCTGGGCTAGGAAAGATGGCAGGGAGAAGTGTAAGATGAAAAAATAAACCCAGGGAAAGTCATCTTAGAAGGGGTTTGTAGGCTTGAGAAACCCTACTGTTGCTAAAAAAAAAAATACTTTTTTTGAACATCAACCCTTACTAATTTGTGCAGGGATTGCTTAGAAAAGCTTAGTAAAAAAAAAATTGCCGGTATTTACCTGTTATTCAGAGTAAATGTCCATTAGCATTTAAATCTATCTTAAAATATTGCAGCTTTTAAACACTGAAAAAATCTGAAAAGGCATCAAAAGGAAAATGTTGAATAAATGCAGGTTTAGCTTTTTAAAATCTTCCAATCACTTGAAAATTGGGAAAATCTTGCTTTAACAAATTATTTGTCACAAGAAACTTGTTCTGAAATCTCCATGAGTTTGTTGTAATGCGATTTGACTGTATATGCACTCAACTGGTACACGTTTGGGATAATAAAGCACAGTGAGTAAACTATTTGTGCAAATGCAAAAATCTCTATGCTGCACTTCAAAGACTCATCAGTGCTGGTCGTGGAAATATATGCTGTGCGGCCCGAAGTGCAATAATAACTGCCTAATACATCTTAGGCATGACAGCACATGTGCATTGATGGAAATAATTTTTCTCATAATGCAGGCATAATATACAATTTCGTGAAAAAATGTGTCTAGATTTTCAATTCACGGTCTGTCTGATTTTGATCAGGATCCAGAAGGAAGGTCGTTTATATTCTGAATTATTGAAAATATTCGAGCTAAAACCACAAAATTGTAAATGCAAAGCTTTTTGAAATTGTGCACAGGTATTGGACTCACAACTGCTGCATAGTTTGTCGCAAGCCAGTTTCCTCTTTCCTCGCGCAAATGGGACGAGGCGTTCGAAAAACGACACAAGACAAAGGTATTGAATGGAATAAGCACCTGGAATCCAGTAGACTATAGTCTTCTGACATCCAAATCTAATTCGTTGTAAGGTTATCAATGCCCTTGAGACTTGAATCAAAGCGGCCTTTCATGCAGAAGTGAGCGCCATCAGAGATAGCGGAACTTTTCAGTTACCGCGGAACTATTGGCTTCAAATACCACAGGAAAAACAGATAAAGCTCATGGTCCCACGGCTCAAGCTCATTGATTCCCTGGGTCAGCTGCCGGTTGTGCAAACCCCGGTGGCTCACTCTGCTGCCAACCATGAGAACCAGTCCCTTGAAGCAATCATATACAAGGGTTCTAACAGAAGATGGAAGCTAAAATGGTGCATAATCAAGCTGAAAAAAATTATTCTATAGGGAAAACATATTCTTTGGCACCAAAAAATCAGCCCTGTTTGACAATTTTTTTGAATGTTTTGCAAAATTTACCCTGGCAGAGTTTTGCTCTCCACTCAAAAGATATGCATATTCCTGCATTTTTTTTTAGCCCAGCTTTCCCCTTCAGAATTCTTGAAATCAATGTGGCATTAATTCCAAAGGTTGCCTCCAGATCTTCCAAGCCAATTCTGCCATTTTCATCAACAGCCACCTTTTCAGCCACCACATTGGCCACCACCTTGGTAGCTGTGAAGGCAACTGTTGATGAAAATGGCAGAATTGCCTTGGAAGACCTGGAGGCAACCCTTAGACAGAATGCCACATTGATTCAAGAATTCTGAGGAGAATGCTGGGCTAAAAAAAATGTGCAGGAATATGCATATCTTTTGAGTGGAGAGCAAAACTCTGCCAGGGTAAATTTTGCAAAACATTCAAAAAAATGGTCAAACAGGGCTGATTTTTTGTGTGCCAAAGAATATGTTTTCCCTAAAGAATTATTTTTTTCAGCTTGATTATGCGCCATTTTAGTTTCCATTCTGAGAACTTTTGTCAGTACCCTTGTATAAGCCTCTCAAGCCAACATGCTCAAGCCACAGAGTACCATCAAGCAGGTTACAACACCCAGAGGTTGATCACAGCAGACCCTAGATGGGAAAATCTTGGCTTTTAAATCCTTGTCACACTGGCACAGGAACTATAGTAACCTTCCAGGCATGCAAAAAAAATTATCTCAGCAAACAGAAAGATGACCTTGAACATGTCTGTAATGCGCATCAAGGTCTCCACAAGACAAACTCTGGGATTTGGAGGAAATATATGTTAAAGCTAGATGAAAGACTAAGCTGTAGAGGGTGCAGCATGCAAAATTTTTAAAGAATTTTTTGCTGAACAGCAGTGATTATCTATGACATTTTTGTGGACCAACCAAAATTTTTGAATACCTGCCACAATCCTTCAAAAATATTTTTTAAACAAACCTGTCTGAATATTTTTCCCAAGACACACAAACAAAAGGTGTCTTGGAATTTTTGTAAATTTCAACTACAGTACTGTACTGTACTTCTCATTGCTGAAATAAATGAAATTGGCCTTTTTCCTATTTCAGAAATCTTGAAGGGACTTTGGATAGCTGGGAATATAAACACATTTGTGTTAGGGAGGTTTGAGTGAAACAGTCGAACTGTACTGTACTTACTGCTCCCTATCTTCACCATTGTTGCGTGAAATTGTATTATTGGTTTTCAGCACACATGATGTTTCGAATGCAGAAATTTAAATGTGGAAGATTTAAGATGAGAATCAATGAGAAGCCTATCGATAGAAATGATTTCTTAGATCCTCTCTCTCTCCAAGGTTACAAATCTTGTTGAGACTTTTTATTGCCCTCCATAAATTTCCAAGTTATTAGACAAATTCCCGCGTCTACTAACTTGGAAATGTATGGAAAAACTTCTGTGGATTGGCTCTGGTCTGCAGACCCGACGTTGAAGCCCACTGATTTAAATTCTTTACCCATGTACCACTGGCATCCTTTTTTCAATAAAGTGGGATAAAAAAAAAGGGAATGTAGGTCATTGCCTGGTACAATTTTTTGAGTGGATATTTTGACAAATTTCCCAAATGCAACATTTATTGAAGTACTCGACTTGAAAAAATTATAAGTTGCACATCTAGAGGCATCAAAATTGAACTTAACATCTACTTATAATATGCTTGAATTTAGATTTTTACCCCATGTAATGTTGAAAATGGATTTTGGTCAGGGTTGGATTAAACCACATTCTGGCCTGATGCTGGGCAAAAAGTGGGCCTAATATTTCCTTTTAAAAAGGAAATGTGAATTTTTCATCACAAAATTAAAAAATATAATTTGTTGAGAACAAAGGATATCTGAGGCTAGAATTTAACCAAACATGGATAAGGTCAAATTCCACCACAATGAATCTCATAACAATACATTTTTCTTATCAATTTTTCATGGTCCTGGCAGTTTCTCCATAGACACCATGCTATAGAAATCTCATTGTTATTACCTCATTTTAGAAAGTCATCTCATTATGATAAAACTCTGGGCCTGATTTTTTACATAGCCTATATAGCAATTATTTCATATATGATGAAAGGAATGAAAAAAAATTGAAAGGTCTAATTTCTTGAGGGACTAAAGATTTTTGTTGAGAAGGCTAGGTGTTCAAAAAATGCACAACATGATATACATCTTGGAAATTCTTTGACTACATTTTAAATTGTATGCCTTTCTTTCAAGTAAACAGTATACAATTTGTAGTCATGATAACAACCACAACACCCCTCACTTTCCGCATGACCCTTTTAAGCTAATGTATTTCTGCTACGCTTGGCTGAGCCTGGGGCGCTAGCAATTATATTTCACAATCCTGTTGTTGACGGAATACTTTCCCAACCACGCTCACGCTTCCTTCCTTTTAAATAAATGAAGTGTGATGTCCCCAATCCAAATTGGTTTCTTGCGCGTTCTTCAACCTCAGCCTGCTGAAGCTATATATACAGGTGCATTTTATGTTGCATTAAGTTTACCGCACCAGACTCTGTCCAAATGCCAAATCTATGCTGATTTGCTCTGTAGCATTGTATTGTATTGACTGTGTGAAAATATATCATAAAACTTTGCCTGATATACTCTCACGGATTAACTTTTGTGTTTTCTTCAGAAGTTGCGGAAAAAAATGTAAATCTCAGATTCAATTCTTTAACTGTAAGAAGCATCCGCCAATGACTGATCATCATTGAACGCACTCTTTGGTAATTATAGTTTTTGGACAACAAATTTGGCACAGCCGTAGTTTTCTTTTTTGGAGGGTGGATCCTTAGAGTTGCTGCACAAAAGGTGCACTAAGTGTAGTAATTCTTACAGGTGACGCAAACGCTATTGAAAAAGTTAGACAAGAAAAAGACAGGCTGAGGTAAAAGTGCTTTTGTAGAAAATTTATTGGTGAATTGCGGATCATGAAATTAATTTCTCACTCACAAGTTGTGTACAAGGCTTGTGCAATAAAGATTTTACCCAGTTTAGAGAAAAGTTAACAAAAAATACTAGGCGTCACTGAAAAAAGGGATCCACCATGCAAAAGTGAGAGTGTAGAGAGTGACTACATGAGCCAAGTGTTTCAGATAACTAACCCCTGAAAAAACACCATGCTGTTGCCAACACCTAAAGTAAACAAGCTTCCCTGTGTCCATTGAGTGAGAATAGTGAATGAGTCACCAGAAGCTGTGGTTGGATACTTGACAGAACTGGTGGGGTTGCTCCAAGAAGAAAATGCTAAGGTACCGGCTGAAACAGATTCAGACCCTAGACCACCAACTGAAGTAAGAGCAGCCCTAACTAGATAAATCAAGTTCCAAGCTGATCAGTTAAAATTTACAATTTGATAATATAGTAGCTCACTCCTAACCTGGCAGCGCTCAATGAGAGTATGCTAGCCATAGAGATGACTCAGTTATTCTTATTTGCTTCTCACTTGAAGGATGAGACTGAAAGGAGAAAAGCTGAGGTTGGACAGGCCTTTGGCATTCAAAATCAATTGCAATCAAGAGAACTTACTCTAAGTCAGTTGGATACCCCAACTAAGGATGAGGTAGTCTTTTTCAACAGAAAGACTTTACATGATTCTGGTGCCTAAAAACACAACAAAAACATAGCCAATAAAATTCTGGCAAATATCCCTATGTTCACTGGTGCTGAAGGCACTTGGGTAGACTGGTGGAACAAAGTTTGACTAGCTCTAGCCAATTGTGAAGTTACTGATGCGCATATGAGATCCATAATTTGTCAAAGGGTCACGGGAAAAGTGAAAGAGTTTTTAAATAATTCTACTCCAGGATTATTACACCAACCTTATCCAATTATAGTAAGAGCTCTCAAAAAGGGATACAGTGGTGATTTGATGGGTTTGGGCATACTGAAGCTACAGAAAATATTGCAAGGTGATCTCAAGAGTATCCTCAATTGTACCAAGAAAATTGGAATTGAGATTTTAGGGGAAGCCCCTAGTAAAATCACGGTTTTACGCATCAAGAACTCTGAGCCTAAAATAATAGATAACCCTATTTTGGCCAAAGAAACTTTAAGGCAAAGTGGTTCAGATAGACAAGATAATGCTGAGTCACTTTATGGCAGGCTTGCAACCTGACTTCATAAAGAGATTCAGCGTAGTCCCAGTTACCATAGATCAGGTGGTAGAGGCTGCCATGAATGTTGAGAGACTCAGAAAGTTCCAACAGAAGGCCAAGTCCCATAGAGTTTTCCATGCTTCAGCAGTAACAACTAGCATTAATCAGACGGTACAAACTTGTTATAATTGTGGACCCCTGGGTCACTTTGCAAGTGAATGTAGAGTATGTGGCAAAATTTGGTCAGGAGTTAGTGTGAGTGGCTATGAAGGGGAACAGAGAGAGTTGGCTCCCCCGCAAGGGAGAAGACTGATGCTCTCTCTTCCAGCGGACAATGGGCTTCCGGGAATGACAAGGGGATCTCAAGAAGGGAGATCCCCAAGTCGCAGCAAAAGTCCTGACTCCCAGCAATTGTCAAGTCCTGGTCAGGCCAAGGGCCAGGGCAAGGGACAGAAAGGCAAGGGATGAAAGAGGGCCAAATCACCCACCAGCAGTCACTTGGTGAGAACAGATCAAAGTATCCGGGTCCATTTCACCTCAAAAGAGCAGTTGGACGGCCTGCTGATAGAAGGGGTTGAGGAGTTCCCTGGCAATGAGTCAGGAAACAACTGTTGACCGGACCTTCTAAATCCCCAAAGCTTCCAATCATTCTGCTGTCAACATCCATCACTGCAGTCCCCATCAAATTTGTAATCAACACAGGATCTGAGGTATTGTTAATTTCTCCTTTGTTTGTAACTAGTGATGCTGTCACTCATTCCCCTGGTCTGACTCTGTTGACCATAGAAGATTGAAAAATACCTGTCAAGGGATCCCTAGATGCAATCTTGTGGTTCAAGGACTTACTCCTTGCCAAGGCAACCTTACTAATAACAGAGATTGTGGATCAAGCATTCAACAGTATTCTAGGACATGATGTACTTAAAGCTGAAAATGCTGGAATAAACTTTGGAAAGAAATGTCTGATAATGTCCAGAGTCTGTATCCCTTTCTTTGTGGACAGAGATAAAGTATTTCATCTCCAAAAAAAGGTACATAAAATCAAAGGACAGCAAAAGGCGTCTTTCTGAGTTTACCCAGTCAACACATGTACGATACCGGGAAACTCTCAATCTGTTCTCTGGGTAAGACCTAGCAGGGATATAGGGCGTGCTTTAGAGGATCAATCCATCTTGATCAATAATTTCCAGAATGGGGAAATAATCATTGCAAAAAGTTTATCAAAAGTGCAAAAAGGAAAAATTAGAATTTTGTGCTTAAACGTTACTGACCAGGATGTACTAGTTACCCCGTGCATGATGGTTGGCATAGGATCCATAAATGGTATCAAAATGGCCACAAACATGACCTTCTTTCAACATCATGTTTGTGGCCATTTTGTTCCTCTTTTTGATATGTTCTTTTTTTTGAATGAACAGACAGGTATGAGCAAATAAGTTGACTCAGAATGAAGTAAAGAATTTATACTGGTACAAAGGCAGGTTTAATGATATGCAATAACTATTTCTTTCCAAACTTTTCTCTGCATTTTTTCAAAATACTTAAAATTTGTAACAGGTCTTGATTTAGCTGTTTCAGATGTACAGTACTCTAAAGCTATGGCCCCTTTTGCAATGAAATTCAGTCTGAAATATGTCAAAACCAATAATAAAAAAACTCCAAAATTATACTCTATATGTATATGCTTCAATATGAAACTCAGTGCATTTGAGAGTTCCATTTGAGAGTTTGAGAGTCCCAAACTAAGTACATTAAGTACTTAGGTAATTTTACTGCATTTAAAATACAAGTAATGTTTCTTTACAAGTATTTATTGGGACTCAAACATGTGTGATACAACAATGCTCCTAAATGGACTCTGGTCCTTTTCAGAGGGATTCATCCACTGGGAAAATTACTGTCTAGCATGGGCTTTTTTCAACTTGGGGAAACCAGACCCAGGGAGGTCAATGCTCAGACTTTAAAGTCAAGCCAAATGAAAGAAAGAAAGGACAGAAAGTATTCTTCAACAGAGTTTCACCAAAGTTAATTATATGGTGGTGGACCACCAGAGCGCAATCATTAATCGAGCTTTCAGAGAAAGAAACAGAGTTGCATGCGCATGCACAGCCATCATTAATGAGAGGGGCAAGGGGCAAGGAATAAGTAGAGCAATTCTGCTCAGCTGATAACAAGCTCCAAACCTCTTCAGCTCCAAACCTCTTCAGCTCCAAACCTCTTCAGCTCCAAACCTCTTCAGCGCCAAACCTCTTCAGCTCCAAACCTCTTCAGCTC
>CAJPEX010001743.1:26138-50498 GCA_905338405.1 Notodromas monacha
ATTAGCTAAATGGATGGAAAATTGGTGGGAGAAATGTCCAAGAACTTTTCTTACATCAATTTTAGGGTTGGAAATATCTGTTTCTTGTAATTTGGCCAGAAATGAATTTAAAATTCTATCAGAAAATTTCCCCATTTCTGGCCTTTTTCATTAATTTTTTATGGGAAAATAAGGGTCCCTATGTTGAATTGTCCGCATGCTGTGGGGTCTCACTGTCAAAAAGGGCTGAATTGTTTTCTCGTGCCACAAGAATGTTTTAAGAAATGGTTTCTCGCCCAATCCTATGCTGTTTCAATTTATATTTTTGGAGAACATTTGTCAGGTCCCTTATTGTACCAATGTGGTACAGCTGTCCCCACCGTACGCAGCAAATATAAGCCAGAAGTTTCCGGTTGATGATCACAACAGGAACCGCATGGCAACTACAAGCTGCAACTGCGCGTGTTCTCATGAATATTCGAAGGCTAACATTGAGAACCCATTCCACATGAATTACTGTACTGCACAGTACTTCGGTTGTCAGAGCAATGCGCATAAACTGGGTTCCCACCTCCACGAAAGACCCAAGCAACAATAAATGAGGAAAAATTGAATGGCATGAGGAAATCGTTGCACAAGATAGAAATTTTTCGGCTGAAATATTTTCAGGTTTAAGAGGAATCCGGAATTTTTTTTAAAAATCTTGGAAAATAATACTGTAGAACAAAAACAAAGGTCTACTTCTTCTTGTCTTAAAAATACTCACGCGTGAAATTCTTCAAAATATAAGAGCACAAACTTGTCAAGATTACTGCAATTCCATAATAGTCAATTTTTACTATTCAGCGATGCAATTCACAAATGTTACAAGGTGGTTGAGTAGTTTTAAAACTTTTGTTTTCCAATCATTTCCAACCCGGAAATACATTTTCTAGACAGCAGGCTTGAATGTTTCTTTTCGGGATTTCTCTGAATTACGGACCGGAAAAAGTAGAACGTCCTTCTTCCAATGTAATATTTTCCGAGAACAACTGAAATCAATCATAACATTTTCAAGTGCCTTACTTGATGGGCACCTATCGGAGAAAAACTTTACAAAGACAAGGACATATCACTGTATAGTGAAGAAACAGTATACGAGGATATTTTATCGGAAATAAAAAATCTTGGAAGCAATTTGCAAGATTTTTCAGAGAAAATTTTTCAGGTGAACGAGTCCTTTGTGTTGGTCAACGAAGACCTGTGACATGAATAAGGGCCATCTTGGCTGCTATAAGGAGTGCAATAAACTATCGAAGTCATTGGTTTGGCTGATCTGTTGTGCTGTAGTTTGATTATAAAATATCCTGGGGTCCATAGCAATGCTCATGCTGAGCAAATTGGGGACACTCAATTTTCACATTTAAAAAATGATCACACTTCACATTCACAATTCAGTCAGGCCCTACTTTGTTGCTCCTTATATGTTCAACAGTATTTTTGGCAATACAGAATCAAAACCATTGGAATTATAACATTATACAGCAGCACTGTACAGAGGAGAATATTCAGTATAATTGAAGGGCTTCCCTAGATGCCTAAAAAACAGAAAAAAACAGCAGATGTGGCATAAGAAATACTGTAAGTTAGGAATGATTTTTGGTGATGGAGACCTCCCCCTTTTTTGAAATACAAAAAACAACTACAATTTAGTGCCAGCATTACTTTTTGCCATGGCAGGTATTCAGGAACTTAAATTGATACTCCCAAAGTCCCAATGTACTCGATTCATCTTCGTATTCAGGCCTGTATCCGAATCAATCTCACGTACTGTACGTAAATGTAAGGCAGCGACATCTGTCAAAGTCAGTTACATCTTCGACATGAGGCAATTTTACTTGTTGACACCAGTGCTCGCGCTACGTGCGAGACTACAGTGCTTCAGGATTTCGTATGGAGATGGATTTGCACTAGTAAATTGAATTGATGCAAATTTGTTGATATAATTTTGGATCTTCCAAGTACTCCGGATTCGGGCCACGATCTCAACAACAAGGAAGGATAGGTCTTTTATAAGCGTTCGTTTGTTTTGCGGCTAAATTTCGAGATAAGAATGAATACAATTAATAGCCGTTTCGGTCTACCAGCATTATTTTAGTTTCCACAAGAGAGGCGCGTTTCAAGGTCATTCAAGCCCGGAAGGATGAGGCATGCAACGAATGGTCTTATAAAAATCTTATTATCACGGTCTTATTATCAGAGCTTGATCATGGCCTTTCTCGAAAAGTTGTTTAAAAGAGGTGCCGCTATTTCTCAGAGAACAGGAACAGTATTTTTGATTCGCAGGAATGATTACTGTATAAACGCCGTCTTGGCATCACAGTCCTTCGCATGATGGAAATGACCAGCGCATTCGAAAATTATTTTGGAGCCGTTTCTGCATGACAATGTTTCTCACGTCCAAGGACTCCGGAGATCATATTCCTCAAAGTTGTCTGTTGAACCGATTCGCTTTTTCTATACTGCTGTTCTTTTCACTTTGTCGCTAAGCGCAACACAAAAAAAACCTTTAATTGTCTGAGCTGATACCCAGGAATCTACGCTCTGATCGTGGAATATCGCGAATAATTGAATAGGATCTAAAGGAAAAATTATTTGTGGAATTCATTCAACATTTGGCGAACCCAGCGTATGAAAGAATCCCAAGGTACTGTATTTCATCGTACTGTATTTGTATTGTACTGTTATTTCATTGTATGCCTGGATAATCGGCTGTGCACATAATGAAAATTGTCCGGGTGAATAGATCAGGAATCGAAAGGTGAAAATTCCGAATAAAAATACTGAACAGATAACGGTTCTAACAATTCAACCGAAAATTCGAATGCTGCAATTCCAAGAATTTCGATGTGAAGTTCACGTCCGTTGATCAGAGCTAATAAAATACACAATACAAGTCATCATGATTAATCAGAGTGCTCATGTGTTTGACCACTGGATGAAATTAGAAGACATATTTTTTACCCATGTATTACGATGTATTTATAATGAACAAATTTGTTCCTGGGGCAAATGCGATCATTTGATGTGTACAAATGAGAAAAGTGTGTCTTTACACAAATAAGACAAATGTTTCTTTATAATGAACATGCTTTTTATGAAGAACTAATCATACAAGCATAGTGCTTGAACAAAGTACAGTAAGCTTGTTGCATAAGGTACCACTGCGCAGTACTGCTTTTCGGTTTTACACCGTGAACCTCTAATTGTCACCCAAAATTTTTTATTTACATTTTTATATACTGTATTTCGACCTCTTAAAGTAAGAAAACTTGACTTTAGAAAATCCCCGTTGTGAAAGAAACAAAAACGTCCTTACTTGAATTTCTAGGAGACCCCTGGCCAGTCCCCTTATGACCAGTACCCAACCAAAAGCCCCCCTGCCAAAAGCCCCCCTAGGTCAAAAGCCCCCCAGAAAGCCCCCTAGGTCAAAAGCCCCCCAGAAAGCCCCCCCTGCCTAAAGCCCCCTAGGTCAAAAGCCCCCCCCACCCCTGCCAAAAGCCCCCCCCCCACCACTTTTTTATAATTGGACATTGTAGTATGCAATTTGAATGCCCCTCTGATTATTGATGATCTGAAGTGCACCAGCCATTAGACCAACAAGGTGAACTGTAGATTTTGCATAAGTCAGCAAGTGATGATGCTTTGACATTATATTCAAAGAATCACTGACAACCACTGCAGGTGAGGAATCCCTTTATATACTCAACTTACAAACATATTGGTACTTGGCCTTGTGGTGGGCTTGCTGGTGAAAGGTGCAGCTTACCATCAAGAGTTACAAGAATACCTATAATCCCCAATTTTTGAGCCTAGGGGGGGCTTTTGGCAGGGAGGGCTATTGGCAAGGAGGGCTTTTGGCAGGGGGGGGGGCTTTTGGACTACACCCTTTATGACCAATGGTTTTGACCATTTGCAATGCAGAATTGTTCAGTTTCACTTTCCCTCTGTCCTTGCGTTATTAAACTGGAGCAAAATTTTAAAACACCTTACCAATAGAGCACATCCAGATTTGCAATTCATTGCTTCAAGGATGGTTTCTGCAGCTTCTTGCAGATTGGACAGCTTACAATGATGAACTTTCAATAATATTTCAGTAAATTTTTTCAATTGAGTAACCTCTAAAAATCAGGCCATATTCTCTAGCTTGAAACTGCATTGGCAAGGTCATTGAAGACTTGCTGTAACAAGATTTTTCTTGTACATTACTGTACAGTTGAACATAGGTATATGTGAGAGTTTGAGTATCTTGCCTCACAAAAAATTTGTTAATCCTCAGAGGGCAAAATTCTAGAGACAAATTTTTTTTAAATATGCCATGGTATTTTTCCATTTTCTCCAATAATCCTCCCCATGTTTGCCTTTTACTAAAGTGGAACCTCTCCAAGTTGAATTTTAAGGGACCATCTGAAGAATTTGATGAAGGGCGGTTTTGAGATGGAGAAACTAACATTTTTGTTGCTGGAGAGGTAGATAAATCACAGGAAATTGTAAATGGTGATAATCTGGGCCATAATCACCTCTGGGTGATAATTGCATCTTTAATCAGTTCACACTAAATGCTGGACTTGGAGGCATTTGCTCAATTAAAACATTTTTTTCTTCAAAAAATTGTTAATTTTTTCACTAAAAAGAAATGTTTTAATTGAGCAAATGCATCCAAGTCCAGCATTTAGTGTGAACTTATTTAAGATGCATTTATCATCCAGAGGTTATTATGGCCCAGATTATCACCATTTACAATTTCCTGTGATTCATCTACCTCTCCAGCAAAAAAAAAAAAGTTAGTTTCTCCAACTCAGAACCTCCCTTCATCAAATTCTATGGATGGTCCCTTGAAATTCAACTTGGAAAGGTTCCACTGTAGTAAAAGGCAAACATGGGGAGGATTATTGGAGAAAATGGAAAAATACCATGGCATACATCATCAAGTATGATCACTTATGATTCAAGTGAAAATCGGCCGCTTTCTGGGGTCTGGAGGGGGCCTGTCGATTAAAGAAAGGGCAACAATACTGTATAGGCGAGAACTGGTACAAGATAAACGAACCCCCCATGCGATGCTCAACAACTCATCCGCTCTCCATCAAAAGTACAGTACAGTACAATACACAGCATGGGGTGCACACACTGTTGTTCGAGTCTGTGACAGGCGTCACGTAAGCCATCCGCAGCGCCAGCAGTCCCGACGCAGCGGAAATGCCCTTATCGCGTGTGCGGCGCCTTCGCCCGGTCGGCTAACGACAGCCACACATGCATAATGAACGGTGACGGGAAATGATCACCTTCCCCCCTGAAGCATGCGAGGAGACTTTTGCGCAAACAATCGGCACTCGCTGTGCCAACACCCTGTCGACGCGGCACCCCTCTTGATTTACCTTCTGGGGACATGGGATTTCCCGGCCTCAGTCATGGATGCCGTAATCGCGTGATAGCAATTGGAAATTGCCAGTCCATGGGTTGTATGACCTCCCGGGAAATGCCTTAAATTTGAGGGAGATTTGATGTTTAGAAGGGAAAGGAGAACAGGTTTCGGATAGCTGGGTTAAGAATGTTTCTTCTTCTGTATGGCAGAGGCTGTTGTACAGTACCTGACTTGCGAAGCCCATCTTAGAATCAATTTTTTATAGCTGCGGGACACTTTTCAGAGGGAATTATTTTTCAAATTCTTTACACATCTGTGAAGAATGAAGCATGGCCCAGCACCAAAGAATAAATACAGTGAGACCCCAAGATGTGGATGTGATTGGTGTATCAAGAGTGTCCCTAAGTCAAAATGTCCCTAAGTCAAGTCTTTTTTTCCCATAGACTTGCTTTATATAATTTTTAATTGGTGTTTTCTGAAAGAAATATTGATTGAAATTCCTTTTTAAAATTGAGGGAACAAATTCTACTGATGAAAAAATTATCAATCCAGCGTTTTTCAACTCATGTATGAAATTTGGAGCATTGGGGACATGAAACATTCACAAAATGCACAATTTATGTGCTACTGCTGAATGTTAAGATCCATCAATTCAGCAACTGTCCTCTTCTCTTCCTTTCTTCTCCAGCTGTGGGATCGTTATGGTTTCTTTTTTGAGTTCCACAGTTGGCATATTCCTGATTATTCCAGATGTTTTTGTCTTCTTAGACAGAATTTTCCACTTTTTTATCTGGCCTTCTTGAAATGAACCTACAAAACTTGGCTTTTTGTCAAGCAAAAAGTTGAGAATAATGTTTTCTCAACAGTTTCTTATGAACATACAGGGTAAAATATCTAAGTAAAAATGCTGTACATCTGTACACTATTGAACATTGAAATGTTAGCATTTCCTGTAAAAATTAAATTAGACAAAAAGAGAGAAGGAAATCTCTTCTTTTTTGAGAATCTCTATGCTTGAGATAATTTTTTTTAATTAGCTAAATGGAGGGGGAAATGATGACAGAATTTTAAAACAATTTTTTCACATAGATCTTACCATTCTATGGTTCTGAATATCTGTTCCAAGTAATTTGGCTTGAAAAAGTCAATTTTCTGAAGATGTCAATGTCTGCAGGTTGAGTCAGTGTCCACAGATCAGGTCTTTTTTAATTGGAAAGAAAGTATCCCTAAGTTGAATTGTCTGCAGGTCAAGGTGTCCGCATTTGGGGGTCTCACTGTACTGTACGCTCTGGCAGAGTTGGTAGCATGGTAGAACTTGGCCATCTATTTTTTTTATGGGCTGCGCTTCTCACACAAGTTCCTACACGCCCAAAAATCAATACACAGTAGGGCCACAAGTTCAGGACACAATACCCTTTGGTTGCAATGGGAATATATTTAAATGATTACCATGCCAATCAAAAATTAGGGAAAAGTACTCCAACAATTGAATCCAGGCAGACTCTCCCTGGAATGAAAAAATGAGGGGCCTGAAAGAAAAGCATCCCCAGAATCTTGTTCTTGAAAACCTCTGCATGGTGAGAGAACCCTATGGGACCACAAAAAATCATTATACTGTACAGAGAAAATAATTGTAAGCATTATTATTATAGGGAGACTTCACCTGTACTGTACTGTATAATAATTTTAACTTCAAAATCCAGAAAATAACAGTACAAAAGCAAGCAAAAAATGATCAAATCTTTTGACATTAAAAAGTCAAGAAATTGTAGAAAAAGCACAAGTCTTCCTATACTGTGCTCAGATGACGGAAATAATTTGGGAAAAAATATCAAAGTTAGCCTGCATGCTTTGGTCTTCTTAGTATTTGTGAAAATATAAAGCTCAATACGCTTAAGAGGCATCAAAATCTGAAGAAAATCTGCTTGTCTAGAAATGCTGCACAAGGGTCTGTTTCTATAAACATCATCCAGATGTAGAGGCAGATTTTTTTATAGTGATCAAATGCCCCCTAAGTTGATTTGTCCATAACTTGGGGTATCCACATGTTGGGCCCGCAGAGTACTGAAGTACTGAAGAATGTAGAGGTAGACCTCCTCACTTCAAACCTCCCTTCGTGTATTTTTAAAAATTCCAGTCTGCATTCTCTAAAGAGCAATGTATCTCTGCAGCTAACATTTTCTGGAGGCCTTGGGATAATGCTTTGAGAATTCAAGAGAGAGTGAGAGAGACAGAAGCATTACAAATTCCTCAAGGGCAATGTGATACACACCTCTGCTAGTCAAAGACTTTCCCCCCATCAAACCTGTCTAACTCAGATTTTTTGAAACCTTTGGGTTATAATTCTAAGGACCCAAGAAAGAGAAGGACATATAAAACTGTGACAATGCTTTTCAGAAGGAGTGAGTACAGTAACTAATTGGGCAAATAAACCCTTGCCTTCAAATTTCAGCGTTCCATTCACTAGTTTCAGATGCAGTCAAGGCCCAGGAAGGCAGGAATTTGACTTCAAATGCTTTGGCTGCATATTGTGTACTTTGCATATACAGCAGTTGAACCTTGATATGGCAAACCTCCCTAAGTCAAATACCTCAATAAATAACATTCAAGTGAAAAAAGTAGAAGTCCCTCTATGCTGGAGGTAATTTTTCAAAATTAGCTAAATGGATGGTAAATTGGTGAGTTAAATGCCTAAGAACTTTTCTTACATCAATTTTAGGGTTGGAAATATCTGTTTCTTGTAATTAGGCCTGAAATGTACTTGCAATTTTATCACAAAATGTCCCTATGTTGCATCAGTGTCCTCATGTTGGGCCTTATTTATTGATTTTTTCTGGGAAAATAAGTGTCCCTATGTCGAATTGTCTGCAGGTCAAGGCGTCCGCATGTGGGGGTCTCACTGTATTTTTATTTCACTGTGTATTATAGAGCAGAATTGGGAGTTTTCAGACTGTCTATTATGGGTATGAAGGCAGACCGGTTCTATACCTTAGTCGTGTGCGTGGGTCGGCTTTATTGATTGATCGAGATCAATCAGTATTATTTATTTAAAAAAACAGAATTACGGAGCCAGAATCCCTCGTCCATCCAATGATTTCATTGGAAGCATGTCAAGCATGTTATTGAACAAGTCGCAAAGGGGGTGTTATCAAGCTGGTTGGGATTCTGCAGTCCAGGGAGTGTCACCCATCCCAAGATTTTCACAAGGGTTCTGTGACTGAATAGAGCAGTATTCCCCAACCTTTTTGGGTCCGCGCTGACCAGCAAATTTCCATAAAAGGTTTTGCGGACCGTCAAATTCCCGAACAAATTTCTGCAGACAGGCAAAGTTTCATAAAATGTTTACATGCTTGAAGAAATTTTGCTTGATGGAGTTTATGGCAGGCATATAAAATTTTCTGCTTCTTGCAAAAAGTTAAACACCTATGAAGCAGCTATGACTGAACATCATTAAGAACTTAGAAAAGGTAGACTTGCAGAAAGGTTTCTCAGAATGAAACATTAAAATAATGTATTTCAGCAGGTAAAAATGTGTTTGAAGTGTTATTAGGAGAAACGCCAACTTTTATTTTTCCTCAAATGATTTCAAGTACTGCTGTAATATTAATTTTCCTAGAGAGGATAGTTTTGCGCTTCTCCTTTGAGGGGTCTTCACAAAGTTTCAGATAATGACAACAGAGTTCATTCCTACTTATAATGAATGTAGTGTTATCCTATGCTGTCGGAGCTATTCTTAAATCTATAGTCAATCGCGTTGACGTCTCTTTGCAATCAAACTCAAACTTAGTTCAATAACCAACTAGGATGATATTGTCGAGAAGCTTTAACTCTGTATACCGGGTTTCGGAGTGAGAAGACTTCTCGGTTACCAAAAAGTGTTAAGATATATTTCGTCCAGCAAAAGTTATTCCAACTTGTCTTCCTGATATGTGACCTGGGCTAATTTAGCTCATTCTGAGTGATTTTCTGGAGGAGTCAACATCTCTTTCTGAGTGAGTTTTGTTGCCCTGTGAAGGTTGTTGAATTATTCCTGACTTAGCCCTTTTTCCAGTGACTAAAAATAATGTGACTTTTGCAGGTTTTTTTCACAAGTTTGAGTGAATCGCTGCGAGACGACGACGCTACGAGACGACGACGCGCTGCGTGAGCTACGAGAAAACTGCGGGAAGCGACATCTAGAAAACACATTTCGCACTTCGTCATCAACAAAAATGGACTTTCACTGCATTGTGAGTATTTTTTGGTGGTTGTATAAAAACAAAAACTGACAAAAATGTGCATTTCAGATTGTTGTGTTCCTGTTGGGCTGCCATCTGTTGGAGGCTGCTCCCTGTTCAGATGTGGCTGGGAGATTGGTCTGTAATGACATCTGTGAGGCTGGAGAGACTGCTCCTAGCTTCAATTTTGCAGTGGACTTCTTTGGGGACAGGTTGGACCTTGACTGTGTGAGACATCACCATCTGGAGGTAAGAGCTAAAAAAAATGTGGATTAAAACCAGTTGATTCATCAAATCCTTTTTCCTTTCAGAAAGTGAAGTTATCAGAGCCAACATTTTGCAGAGGAAAAACCAGGGGCATGGAGAGGATAGTCTTTCCATGGGACTTCTGCTTCTTTGACTTCAAGAGTGAGTACAATTGAATTTGAAAAAACTTTCACAGCAGATGCTAATCCTGATTTGGTTTTTCAGAAAATGAGGTGCAAACCACTAAGGAAGGATTCAAGCAAGCAGTTCTGGGCACTCCTACAGGAGCAGGGGTGCTAAAGATCATCCAAGATGAAGTCCAGAAAGAAGTTCAGCAACAACTGGCTGCTCCGGTTTTGGTCCCTGAGAAGGTGGTAATCAAGGAGGATGAGGCACCCAAGGAGCCCATCAGGACGGAGAAAAGCATTCTTCCACCAGTGGAGGCCGTTGTTCCTGTGGCTTCAGTGGTTCCTGATAGCATAGGGTTTGGTTCTGGATCTGGTTCTGGGTCTAGCTTAGGCATTCAAGAGAGCCATGAGACTGGTTTGCTGGATTCCATAGTAGAGGCCACCCAGATGAACATCACCACTGTAGATAAGAATGGAAAAGTGACTCAAACAGTGGTACCCTGGTATGTTCTGAAGGTTCTGGCTTGGTGCGCTGGGACTTTTACTTCTTTGGTTGCAGTGATAACTGGATTGGTTTGCTGCCGTAATCAGGCTAAGGTGTGTAACAAAAACTTAGGAAGGTTGAGGCATTTTGTAAAACCTTTCTGCTTCCTGCTTGACACTAACTGCTTAAAATCAGAAAGGAGCTGTAAAATTAAACAGTAAGAAACGTTGGTCGTTTGATGCTGAGAAGATGGGTAGTGAAACGTCAACTGGTACGGCCTTAACCAATCTCTCTTTTGGGGAGGCATTGGAGATGGCTGAATTGTCCAGACGTTCTGCTACCATTCGTCCAGTCAACAGACAGTTTAGCAGTGAGCTCTTTTCTGTAACCCTGTTTTTGCTTTATTGCTTTTTTGCTGAGCATGTTTGTATTCCAGCGTTTACAGGCCAATAAAAAACGTTGGTCGTTTGATGCTGAGAGGATGGGTAGTGAAATGTCAACTGGTACGGCCTTAACCAATCTCTCTTTTGGGGAGGCATTGGAGATGGCTGAGTTGTCCAGACGTTCTGCTACCATTCGTCCAGTCAACAGACAGTTTAGCAGTGAGCTCTTTTCTGTAACCCTGTTTTGCTTTTCTTGCTTTTTGCTGAGCATGTTTCTATTCCAGCGTTTACAGGCCAGGTTGAGGCAACCAGGGATGGTCGGCATGCTGTGGCGTGTGCTGTGGCCGGCGGTTCGCCTTTGGATGAGGAGGAGTCAGAGTGCTGATCCTCATCAGGATCTGGAAAGACAGGACAACACAACCCAGACCCAAGCGGATGCTCAAAGTATGGACTCCTTCAAGACGGCGGATGAAGAGTGAATAGCGCGTGTAAATTTCGTTGCGGTTAGGCTTATTGTTGTAGTTAGGAACCTGCAATAAAAATGCCTTCAGAGAGAACAGTTGTTTTTTACTATTTTGGTTTTGTTCCTTTTCAGCCTGGCTTTCAACTCCATCAAAACATCCAAACATCCTACTTTTCAGGAATATTTTCAACACACCAGACACAGAATTCAGCACAAGAAATTGGGAGTATTCACTTGTAAAAATACACACATTAAAGATAAAGATAAAAATTGTAAAGATTCCTCACAGGGGATACCAGGGTATGCACACACATGTATTCACATATAGATTCATCACAAATTCTACTCATTTTATAGTCATTAATCCAGTTGAGTTGATCTGCAATCTTGGATACAAGGGGGCAGCTGGATCGTTCAAGACGGCGGATGAAGTGTGAATAACGCGCGTAATTTTCGTTGCGGTTAGGCTTATTGTTGTAGTTAGGAACTTGCAATAAAAATGCCTTCAGAGAGAACAGTTGTTCTTTTTACTGTTTTGTTTTGTTCCCTTTCAGCCTGGCTTTCAACTCCATCAAAACATCCAAGCATTTTATCTTTCAGGAATGTTTTCAGCACACCAGACACAGAACTCAGCACACAAATTGGGAGTATTCACTTGTAAAAATACACGCATTAAAAGATAAAGATAAGAATTGTAAAGATTCCTCACAGGGGATACCAGGGTGTGCACACACATGTATTCACATATAGATTCATCACAAGTTCTACTCATTTTATAGCCATTAATCCAGTTGAGTTGATCTGCAATCTTGGATACAAGGGGGCAGCTGGAGCACTTCTGTTAGGTACTAATTCAATGGTAGTCCCCTCAGTTAGATCAATATTTCGGCGTCTTCTTCTTCTGATTACATATCAAATCTTTGCAAAACAGAGATAAGAAATACTAAGTAGTATGATACTTAACAGTACAATAGAGACAATAAGGTAAATATACCCATAATCTCTAAAATGTAGCTGGATATCACTAATATCTTCCATCACAGTATTTCTTNTGCAAAACAAAGGTAAGAAATACTGAGTAGTATGACACTTAGCAGTACAATAGAGACAATAAGGTAAATATACCCATAATCTCTAAAATGTAGTTGGATATCACTAATATCTTCCATCACAGTATTTCTTGGTTCTGATGCTGGTACTTCATTTACAGCATTGATTTCGACATTTTCTAACTTGGGTATGATACCCTTAAAGGGTCCATTTACTATAGCATACCTGCAACGTGGTTTAAATCTAAGAATTCCTGAATGAGGTAATTCATACGAATTTTCCGTTGCTGGTAAGGATCTATCTTCAGAAGCAGCACAATATTGAGTAATTCGACCCTTGTCAGTATCCACGTAAGCAAATTTGTCTTTATCCAACTGGACAACTTTGTTTTCTGGCTCTTTAATTTGTTTGAGCGGGCATGCAGTTTTTATATCTGCGTCATTGCTTCCGCTTTGAATCTTTTGAATACACATGTCTGCACTTCTAGTGGGAGTGTGTTGAAATCTGCAAATCCTGCAACCAGTATAACCAGCGCGTGACTGCAATGCAATCTGTATAACTAATGCGATGTAACGGGATAGTCGAGTCACAAGGAATGTACACTAAGTCAGTATTCTGTGCTAGTCAGGGTACACTCAAATAATATGAGATGACAAACTCTCCCCAGATAAATAAAAAGAAAAGTTCCATCTTTTCAGAAGTGAGTCAAAAAGTAAAAAAGGTCACACAGAGAAAAAATCATTCCAAGGAATTTTTCCTGTGGAGTGCACTTGAAGTGCTACACTGGCAATCAAAAAGTAAGGAGGCATGTCTGGGCATCAATACTTGATGTGGTTCCCATATGACAGCCATCCAGCCAAAACAGGATTCCAGGAAGGGGAAATGTGAGGGATGCTGGGGAATGTCAATCCCCACACCCTCAGGAACAAGAATCCCAGACAAGTTATTCCAACTTGTCTTCCTGAGATGTGACCTGGGATAATTTTGCTCATTCTGAGTGATTTCTTTGAGGAGTCAAAATCTTTTTCCTGAGTGAGTTTTTTACCCTGTGAAGGTTGTTCAATTATTCCTGACTTGGTCCTTGTCCCAGTGACTAAAAATAATGTGATTTTTGCAGGTTTTCCGCGACAATTCGAGTGAGATGACAAGACGACGACGCTACGAGACGACGGTGCTACGAGACAACGACGCGGCGTAATCTACGAGAAAACCGCGAGGAGTGACATCTAGGAAACGTTTTTCGCACTTCGTCATCAACAAAAATGAATCTTCACAGCATTGTAAGTATTTTTTGTGGTTGCATAAAAACAAAAAAACTAACAAAAATGTGCATTTCAGATTTTTGTGTTCCTGTTGGGCTGCCATCTGTTGGAGGCTGCTCCTTGTTTGGATGTGGCTGGGAGATTGGTCTGTAATGACATCTGTGAAGCTGGAGAGACTGCTCCTAGCTTCAATTTTGCAGTGGACTTCTTTGGGGACAGGTTGGACTTGGACTGTGTGAAACATCACCATCTGGAGGTAAAAGCTGAAAAATGTGGATTAAAACCTGGTGATTCATCAAATCCTTTTTTCCTTTCAGAAAGTGAAGTTATCAGAGCCAACATTTTGCAGAGGAAAAACCAGGGGCATGGAGAGGATAGTCTTTCCATGGGACTTCTGCTTCTTTGATTTCAAGAGTGAGTACCATTGAATTTGAAAGACTTTCACAGCAGATGTGCTAATCCTGATTTGGTTTTTCAGAGAATGAGGTGCAGACAACTAAGGAAGGGTTCAAGCAAGCAGTTTTGGGCACTCCTACAGGAGCAGGGGTGCTAAAAATCATCCAAGATGAAGTCCAGAAGGAAGTTCAGCAACAACTGGCTGCTCCGGTGTTGGTTCCTGAGCAAATGGTAGTCAAGGAGGATGAGGCACCCAAGGAGCCTATCAGGACGGAGAAAAACATCCTTCCATTAGTGGAGGCCATTGTTCCTGTGGTCAAAGATCCAGTGGTTTCAGTGGTTCCTGATAGCATAGGGTTTGGTTCTGGATCTGGTTCTGGGTCTGGCTTAGGCATTTTAGAGAGCAATGAGACTGGTTTGTTGGATTCCATAGTAGAGGCCACCCAGATGAACATCACCACTGTAGACAAGAATGGAAAAGTGACTCAAACAGTGGTACCTTGGTATGTTCTGAAGGTTCTGGCTTGGTGCGCTGGGACTTTTACTTCCTTGGTTGCAGTGATAACCGGGTTGGTTTGCTGCCGTAATCAGGCTAAGGTGTGTAACCAAAACTTAGGAATGTTGAGGCATTTTGTATAACCTGTCTGCTTCCTGCTTGATACTAACTGCTTAAAATCAGAAAGGAGCTGTAAAGTTAAATAGTAAGAAACGATGGTCGTTTGATGCTGAGAGGATTGGTAGTGAAACGTCAACTGGTACGGCCTTAACCAATCTCTCTTTTGGGGAGGCATTGGAGATGGCTGAATTGTCCAGACGTTCTGCTACCATTCGTCCAGTCAACAGACAGTTTAGCAGTGAGCTCTTTTCTGTAACCTTGTTTGGCTTTTCTTGCTTTTTGCTGAGCATGTTTCTATTCCAGAGTTTACAGGTCAAGTTGAGGCAGCCAGGGATGGTCGGCATGCTGTGGCGTGTGCTGTGGCCGGCGGTTTGCCTTTGGATGAGAAGGAGTCAGAGTGCTGATCCTCATCAGGATCTGGAAAGACAGGACAACACAACCCAGACCCAAGCGGACGCTCAAAGTATGGACTCCTTCAAGACGGCGGATGAAGAGTGAATAGCGCGCGCAATTTTTTTTGCGGTTAGGCTTATTGTTGTAGTTAGGAAACTGCAATAAAAATGCCTTCAGAGAGAATAGTTGTTTTTTACTATTTTTGTTTTGTTCCTTTTCAGCCTGGCTTCAACTTCATCAAGCATCCAAGCATCCTATTTTGCAGGAATATTTTCAACACAAGACACAGAGTTCAGCACAAGAAATTGGGAGTATTCACTTGTAAAAGTATTCTCACAGGGGATACCAGGGTATGCACACACATGTATTCACATATAGATTCATCACAAATTCTACTCATTTTATAGCCATTAATCCAGTTGAGTTGATCTGCAATCTTGGATACAAGGGGGCAGCTGGAGCACTTCTGTTAGGTACTAATTCAATGGTAGTCCCCTCAGTCAGATCAATGTTTCGGCGTCTTCTTCTCCTGATTACATATTGAATCTTTGCGAAACAAAGGTAAGAAATACTGAGTAGTATGACACTTAGCAGTACAATAGAGACAATAAGGTAAAAATACCCATAATCTCTAAAATGTAGTTGGATATCACTAATGTCTTCCATCACAGTATTTCTTGGCTCTGATGCTGGTACTTCATTCACAGCATTGATTTCGACATTTTCTAACTTGGGTATGATACCTTTAAAGGGTCCATTTACTATAGTGTATCTGCAACGTGGTTTGAATCTAAGAATTCCTGAATAAGGTAATTCATACCAATTTTCCGTTGCTGGTAAGGATCTATCCTCAGAAGCTGCACAATATTGAGTAATTCGACCCTTGTCAGTATCCACATAAGCAAATTCGTCTTTATCCAACTGGACAACTTCGTTTTCTGGCTCTTTAATTTGTTTGAGCGGGCAGGCAGTTTTTATATCTGCGTCATTACTTCCACTTTGAATCTTTTGAATACACATGTCTGCACTTCTAGTGGGAGTATGTTGAAATCTGCAAATCCTGCAACCAGTATAACCTAGTGGTCTTAAGCAGGTTGGGATTTCGTATGCATTGATGCCAAAGAGATTTCCATTCTGCCTAAGTAGATGAGAATGGGAAATGGAGACTTGTAGCCATTTAGGGGTTCCAATATAGGTAGGTTCAGCTATCGGCAGGGCATGTACTCTGAATAACTCATAGATTTCTGAATTTCGAATTACTGGGGCAATTGTTAGTAGGTTAAATACACACGTTTGGTTAACGTCTGTCGGGTTTTGACAGTCAAACGTTCCCATAGTGACCGGGTTAGAACGAATCACATCAAACAATTCCGTAGCTGTTGGACCTGTGACAGGAGCCTTATGTTCTGTGACTATGATCTCTTTTAAAACACTTTCCACTTGTCTGTAACTGAAAATATGTCTAGGAAAATTAAACTGTTGTACTTCTTCTATGTCTTGCATTAGAAAAAGAGTCAGGTCGGTTAGTTGGGAAACTTCCATACTGAATAGTAGGGTTTTCATCCAAACTTCGTGCGAGAGTTCTACTGATTTGTTAATGTCCTTTAAAAGAGATGATAGAAGGTCAGAGTGCTTGAATTCTTCAAAAGCAAACAGGGTAGAGGTTTTTAAGAAAGCTCGTTTTTCTTGCACCTGTATTTTGTCAATTTTGACAATCCTTCTTTCAACTATTGGTAAAAGATTTAAATAAGGCATCTCTTTTTGCGGGGTAGCCAAAACACTTTGAACCTTCGTTGCCAGGTTTTGAGTAACTGACTCAAGTTGTTTTACCTTATGACTCAAAAGGTCCATTGTAGTTAAGGTAGCGGTGGAATAGTTTGCTTTCTTCATTTCTTGATTTGAAATAAAAGTACTTGAGAACTCATGACCAATTTTCCGGATTTGATAAAGAGCTTGGATGAATTTTCCCAGATCTACCGAGGCTTCTAAAGTCCAAAAATTAGTAGGAATACAGACTTGATAGAGATCTTCTACAGTTACGCCAACATTGCCCGGGAAATTCCTTATGGGTGACACTTTGTCAAACCTGTTGCTGTTGGACACCATTCCCTTGTCATCGCTGACTTCTTCTATGATAAGGGTATCAGCACCGATGGTTAGTGCACAGAAAAAGAGAACGCGAGTTAGCATGTTCCTCAGCGTAGGATCCAAAGGAGACTGAGCCTGTTATTTGGATGGGTGTCTATGTTTAGACTCGTTCCGTGTCCTGCTAGGAAGAATGTTTCCCAAGTCCAGTCCGGACAGCATGCGGGACCTTGGTATCTTGGAGGCTTGTTCAGCTGCCTTCCTTTCCAGCTCCTTTGCTTTCTTCTTTTCCCTCTTTTTCTTGCTCTTACTCATTGTCCCTGTTACCGCCGCAGCAGCAGGAGCGGTTACGTGAGTCGGTGGTGTCTGGAAGACGTCATCTGTGTCTGAGGCTATCCTTGACCTTCGGAGAGTGCTTTCGGTTCCGGGAGGGGCAAGGGTACTCTCGTTGGTTGTTTGTTGCAGAGGTTGTTCATCTTTATCGCTTTTGTCTGATCCAGGAGATAAGAACCTTCCCATTTCCGTAGTCACTTCTGAAAAGAGCTTAGAAATAGATTTAGTAGGGCTACTTGAATTGCTTCTTGGTTCTCTTCGTTTAGCAATGATAGTTTGAATTGGATCATCTGCAGAGACAAAAGACTCATTAGCTTCTTCAGGATCTACTTCCTTAGTCTCAACCCTAGTTGGGGATACGGTAGGTGTTTCATAGAATAGTAATTCTGGTATGCGCTCTTGTGAGCTTTCCAAACCGTCAGGATTGATCCCCGTATCGTTGGTTTCTTCAACTTCGGTGTCTAGAGTTGAAGGCTCTTTTGGAGGGGATATGGATATTCCTGGTAGAGAGACAGATGAGGAAGTTGCAGTTCCTTTCGTAGCTCCGGTGCTGGATGGCGTGCTCTGAGTTGATGCAGGAACTTCATCGTCATCAAAGTCATCAAACTCCAGTATTTCTGCTTGTTGTTTCTCTGTCTGTGGAGAGACACTAGAATTTCGTTTAATATAGGGTCTGACATAACTAATGTGGACGACATGGGTCCATTCAGGATGTTCATCATCGCGTATTCTAATTACGACGGGATTTACTGCTCCTAGCACAGTATAAGGACCCTTATATTTAGCACTCCATTTCTTTCCCACAAACGTTAGGGGATGCTGTCTTAACCAAATTTTGTCTCCAGGCTTGTACACAGTACCTTTCCGATAGATTTTTAATCTTTCCAGATAGGACGCCTGTCCTTTTCTAATTGCTGCTTGAGCTTGTTGTCTCAGCACATCCAGGCTGTCTTTCTTAATGTCGAAGAACTGTTGAATATTTTGAAATTCTTCTAGGTTCTGCAAGCCAGATAACCAATTTCTTTGAGGCTTTAGTCCGGTAACTATTTTGAAGGGAGAAGCTTGAAGAGCTTTGTGTTTAGAGGAATTGTGCACCCAAGCTGCTAATTTTAACAGCTCGTCCCATGTACTTCTGTTATCTGGATCTAGGTGAAGGGCTAAATATTCATGCAACTCTCAATGGGAGCGCTCATTTTGCCCATTACCTTGGGGACGATACGCGGTTGTAGTATTAGCCCTAGCTCCCAAGAAATTAGCCATGTCCTTGAAAATACTACTTACGAAATTGGTTCCGCAATCTGTTAGGATCCTTTTTGGAGATCCAAACATACATACCCAATCAGTAAGAAATATTTGCGCGGTGGTTTGCGCTGAAGCATCACACATAGGGGAAAAGACGATCCATCTGGATAGCCTATCTTGCATGACCAGTACGTATCAATTTCCTCGTTGACTATTTGGTACTGGGCCCACTACGTCGATACTCACATCCTCAAAGCAATTTTTTGGGATACCCGTCGAGAGAAAAGGAGTCTTATGGGCGTAATTCTTTGCCTTTTGACATTCGGTACACGATTCAATGTACGAGGTAACATCCTTTTCTAGGTTTGGCCATGTGAATTCTTCTTTTATCGCAAAAGAGGTTTTGTCGATCCCACAATGCCCCATGGCTGGAGGATCGTGGAAACTTGCGATTAATTTCATTCTCATGGATGGTGGTACCCAGATTCTTCGACCTTTGTCCGTGGCTTTCATTAATAGACCATCTGTGATTGAGAATTCGGTTCCAAAAGGTAGTTTGTTTTTCACTGCTGCCGTTGCCCGTTGGAGGAGACCGCAAGATACGTATGGAATCAGGTTAGTTTCCAATAATGAAGGAGACAGGTATGCGCATAACTTGTTCTTTCTTGGCTCCGGGGGGAATCGACTGAGGGCATTGGCGTGAGGTATCGCGAGGCCCTTCCTATATTCAACCTTATACTGGTATTCATTCAAGGCCATGAACCAGGCTATTGCCCTTTGACTGTCACTCTGACGTTGTCGACTTAGGTAGGGGATAGCAATGTGGTCCGTTCGAATAGTGAATGGATGACCCCATAAATATGACCTGAACTGTGACACGCCGTAGTAAACAGCCAACAGTTCTCGATCAGTATTCGGATACCTTGATTCGGCGTCGTTTAAAGTCCTGCTTGCACATGTCACTCTGGCGCTGTCGGCTTAGATAAGGGATGGCAATGTGGTCCGTTTGAATAGTGAATGGGTGACCCCATAAGTATGACCTAAACTGTGACACGCCGTAGTAGACAGCCAACAGTTCTCGATCAGTATTCGGATACCTTGATTCGGCGTCGTTTAAAGTCCTGCTTGCACATCCTATTAGGACTTCTTTCTTTCCGGGTTTTTGAGTCAGGATTGCCCCTACTGCTATTGCAGAAGCATCAGTAGTAAGGATAAATTCTAAACTGAAGTCTGGGAAGGAAAGAATGGGTGCCGATAGAAGACATTTCTTTAAGCATTCTACAGCCTCTTGCTGTTCCTTTGTCCAGATAAAGGGAGTATCTTTTTTCAGCAGAAGGTACAATGGTTTCGCCTTTACAGCGAAACTCTGGATGTAAGACCGGAAATAACCAACTAATCCTAGGAAGGCCTGTACACCCTTGACATCTTTAGGTACGGGGAAATTCTGTATAGCTTCTATCTTTGCGGGGTTGACTCGGATGCCTTCTTCGCTGATGAGGAACCCTAAATATTCTATCTGGGTCCTGAAAAGTTGGCACTTGGAAAATTTTACTTTCAATCCCGCACCATCTAATCGAGTTAGTATATCTGATAAATGAGTCAAATGCTGATCAGCGAGCTGATGAGGAACCCTAAATATTCTATCTGGGTCCTGAAAAGTTGGCACTTGGAAAATTTTACTTTCAATCCCGCACCATCTAATCGAGTTAGTATATCTGATAAATGGGTCAAATGCTGATCAGCGGTCTTGGAATAAATAACTATATCATCTACATAAATATACGCATATGTTCCAAGACAGCCGTCTAACACTAAGTGCATTAATCGTTGAAAAATTGATGGACTATTTTTTAGTCCCATGGGCAGTCGAATAAATTCGTAGTGGCCCATAGGGGTTGAGAATGCTGTTTTCCATCGATCTTCCTCACGAATTTTTACATTGTAGAAGCCATGCAATAAGTCCAAAGCAGTAAAATACTTGGAACTTCCCAACTCCTCAAATATTTGATTAATGCGAGGCAAGGGATGAATGCTGTTTTCCATCGATCTTCCTCACAAATTTTTACATTGTAGAAGCCATGCAATAAGTCCAAAGCAGTAAAATACTTGGAACTTCCCAACTCCTCAAATATTTGATTAATGCGAGGCAAGGGATGAGCGTCAGTAATTACATGATCATTGAGTCGCCGAAAATCAACGACCATACGCCAACCTCCATCTTTCTTTCGCACCATCAGCGTAGGGCTGTTGTAAGGTGACTTTGATGGTTGGATAATCTCATGACTCAGGAGGTCGTCAGTGTAATTACTTACCTCGGGTCTCATAGCATGAGGTAAAGGGTATTGGCGGGTAAATACGGGTTGGTCAGTATCAAGAGGTATATCCGCCTCGTAGAATGGACAAAGCCCTAAATGGTCCGACTTCTTGGCCAATACGTTGTTAAATTTTTTGAGTAAGGACCGCAAGGCTGGAATTAGTTTATCAGGGCATTCCGAGAGCTTGATATTTTCATCTATCAGTTGGGAAAGATCTTTTTCCTCCAACTTGCCATGAATTCTTTCTAGGGTTTTTCTCTTTGCATCAGTCATCGGCGTGGCTTTTGTATGGGCCAGTAACTTAGGTTCGTGCTTTTGTATCTCGAAATCATTAACACTTGCGGTGGCAAGGGTGGTTTCTGGCGTTAGATTAAAGTCTTCGTCCCCAATATTTAGACACAAAATAGGGTATGCGCCTAGGTGTTTTCGTGATATACTTCTAGCAATCACAATATTGCTATGTATACTATTGGGGACATATATCGTTCGATCTTGTATTCTTCTCACAGATTTTTCCGAGGGTTTCACAAACACTAATTTCTGGGATCGTCTTGGGATGACTGTTGCAGAAGTGAGATAAATCCTGAAAGGGGGTTCGGGCACTGATGGATTGTTAGTCAATGAGCTACTTATTTTCCTTCTGTGGGATGTCTCGGTAAAAAACCTTAACCTCTCTGTTTTTAGTTGCAGACATCTTTCCGGAAAGAAGATAGTGGCTTTTAGTTGTTTTAGTAAGTCTGACCCAATAATGCCTTCGAATTCTTGTCCTCGAATATATAACAAAACAAAATGGACAGTTGCCAGGTAGGTAGAGTTACTATACAATTTCACATTCAAAGTGCCTGCTACAGGCATTTGTCTTCCTTCTAACGTAGCAATAGTAATAGTAGAGGACATTGGAGTTATTTCAGGTTTTAATACAGATGGAGAGAGAAGAGAAATTTCGGATCCAGAATCAATAAGAAACTTAGCTGGGAAAAGCGTGACGTTGATGGCGATGATGACGACCGGCAGCTTCACCGAGGAAGGAGTCAAAGTGCCAGTTAGTACTCGTTTCCCGAGTACATTTCGTCGAGATATCCTTCGGGCAGGAGTTCGTCCTCGAGCTCGTCGTAATTCTCGTCTCCTTCATACTCTTCTTCCACGGTTACTTCTTCCACAAAATTCACAACTTTCCTGCCGTGACCACGACCGCGACCATGCGTATTTCCGCGCATAGAGGAGCAACCTCTCACATTCCCTTGGGATAATCGCGGAGCGCGACCATCTTTTTCGGGCGCGATATAGACAAACTTTCTAGGCGCTTGTTTGGCGGTTTCCTTAGACAACGCGTGGCACTCACTACGAAAGTGGCCTTTTTGTCCACAATTGTAGCAGGAAGTAGCAGCGCAAATGTTGGAGTTACCTTGTCCACTATACACTGGAGGGGTCTTTGGGCGTTGGTAAGAAATTTGGTGAAGGGAAGAGCCCTGTCGCGATGCCTGAATGTCTTGCTCCCGATCTTCTACCGAAATCGCATGTTGGATCGCGGCCTCAAAATCGTCAAAAGTGATTCGAATGGCGTTCCCCAATTCAGGTATAAGACCGTCCATGAACGTAGTGACCAAGAATCCTTCTAAAAATGATTTTTTCCCGTTATATTCCCAACTTTCCTTGACAAAGAAAGGATTTGGGAGCAGGGCTGCGGGTTGGTTCTCAGGTCGAATTACTTTTAATTGACTAGGGGCATCTCCTAACAAGAAGTTTCCGGCTCGTCTAACGTGAGCTCCGAAAGTTTGAACTTGCTCGTTGGGATTCTGGCGCATATTCTTCAAATCTCGCATTAGTTTTGAGATGACTTTTTGGCCTGAGCATCTTGTAGTGCTTTTACGATGACTCTATAGTGGGCGGAAGTTAGCCCTTGAATTGATGTTACGTATATTTGCGCTTCCCCTTTCAATTTACTAAGTAAGTTGAAACGAATACTTTCATCTGAATGGACGCCGTCGTATAGGGCCGTTTGAAACGTTGCCCACCACTCTTGCCAAGTAAGAGGACCGGTTCCATCAAACGACGGAATTTGATTCATTGCCATTGAGGCCTGTTGGTTGGTTGTGCTAACGACACGAGTTTTCTTTAGATGTTCTACGTTGTAAAAGACCACCTCGTCCGCTGTNAAAAGTTGGCACTTGGAAAATTTTACTTTCAATCCAGCACCATCTAGTGGAGTTAGTATATCTGATAAATGAGTCAAATGCTGATCAGCGGTCTTGGAATAAATAACTATATCATCTACAAAAATATACGCATATGTTCCAAGACAGCCGTCTAACACTAAGTGCATTAGTCGTTGAAAAATCAATGGACTATTTTTTAGTCCCATGGGCAGTCGAATAAATTCGTAGTGGCCCATAGGGGTCGAGAATGCTGTTTTCCATCGATCTTCCTCACGAATTTTTACATTGTAAAAGCCATGCAATAAGTCCAAAGCAGTAAAATACTTGGAACTTCCCAACTCCTCAAATATTTGATTAATGCGAGGCAAGGGATGCGCGTCAGTAATTACATGATCATTGAGTTGCCGAAAATCAACGACCATACGCCAACCTCCGTCTTTCTTTTGCACCATCAGCGTAGGGCTGTTATAAGGTGACTTCGATGGTTGGATAATCTCATGACTCAGGAGGTCATCAGTGTAATTACTAACCTCGGGTCTCATAGCATGAGGTAATGGGTATTGGCGGGTAAATACGGGTTGGTCAGTGTCAAGAGGTATATCCGCTTCGTAGAATGGACAAAGCCCTAAATGGTCCGACTTCTTGGCCAATACGTTGTTAAATTTTTTGAGTAAGGACCGCAAAGCTGGAATTAGTTTATCAGGGCATTCCGAAAGCTTGATATTTTTGTCTATTAGTTGGGAAAGATCTTTTTCCTCCAACTCGCCGTGAATTCTTTCCAGGGTTTTTCTCTTTGCATCAGTCATCAGTGTGGCTTTTGTATGGGCCAGTAACTTAGGTTCGTATTTTTGTATCTCGAAATCATCAACACTTGCGGTGGCAAGGGTGGTTTTTGGTGTTAAATTAACGTCTTCGTCCCCAATATTTAGACAGAAAATAGGGTATGCGCCAAGATGTTTTTGCGATATACTTCTAGCAATTACAATATTGCTGTGTATACTATTGGGGACATATATCGTTTGATCTTGTATTCTTTTCTCAGATTTTTCCGAGGGTTTCACAAACACTAATTTCTGGGATTGTTTTGGGATGACTGTTGCAGAAGTAAGATAAAGCCTAAAAGGGGGTTCAGGCACTGATGGATTGTTAGTCAAAGAGCTACTTATTTTCCTTCGGTGAGATGTTTCGGTAAAAAACCTTAACCTCTC
>CAJPEX010001744.1:0-50472 GCA_905338405.1 Notodromas monacha
TTCGTTGATTTTTTCATACCATGGGGCCCCAAATGCACATGTATTGACCATGTCAGAATCTCTGCAGGTCAGATCACGTTTTCCCACAAGCTTTAATAGGTACAAATAAACTTGATTCTCCTGTTCGACAAAAGCTTGGAAGAAGTCCCCCAAATCAGTAAATACTTTTTTTATTCCAAGATTTTGACAAGGAAAAAAATACAATCTGCTCTTACAGGATGAAAAGGAGCCCAAAAAAACAAAAGAACAAGCATATGTTTTGCTGTACTGCGCACATATGATGGGGGAAATACTACTTCAAAGAGAAGCACAAAAACGGCCTGTTCCAGATTAATAATTGGAGAATTTTTTAAAGATTTATTTTAAATTTTCATGAATATAAATAGTTCAAAAAGTTCAAGAGAGATAACATTTCAAAAAACTTCCATTTCTCATAAATGTTGGCAACGTCCGGATCCCGAAACATTCTCTTAATGCCGCGGCAAATCTTTCAAGTTCCAAGTGGGTGTCCTCCCAAGTTAAATCGTCCGCAGCTCGGGGTCCCCACAGTAAATCAACCAGAAAATTCCACACCCGTTGCTGACTCACGGAAAATTCCACATGCTCCTCGTGTGCTCGGAATCGGTCAACGAAAACATAGCTTCCACATCCCCAGACTCGAGCCTTTCCGGCGGCGACTCGAGAGTCCATGTGGAAGTTCGTGCGAAACCGTGTTGTGGACCAAGATGCCAAGCTCCGAATTGCGCTAAAAAAAAAAAAAAATCACGATCAATTCACTTTCAATTTTGTTTCATGGGTTAGAATCGAAGTTCAGTAAGAGCTTCACTCACGAAAAATAAACGGGACGCCTCCTCGAATCGCTTTCTTCCCGTCGAAAACTGCTTGCTTGCTCACAAACAACTGCTCCTGGTTGTTCACTCTCCAAGAAACAATCGTCGCTCCTGAAAAGAAGGAAAATGATTTCCGAAGGATGCAAAATTAAATTCAACCCATGGCAAGCACGTCACGAAATTTAAATATGATCTCAAGCAACGGAAAATTGCGAAATGAACAGTTCGTGTTTGAATTTGTTCGTGGTAAGCTACGAGAAACTTGATTCATCATTTATATTCTTACTTCAACGAATTTAAAATTTTTCATTGGTAACTCGGCGATATCGAATCCCTAAAAGCAAACTTCCATCACGAATCCCTTTCCTTCATCATCATCAATCAACAAAATTCAAGTAAAATACAGCACTGCATATTTCCAACTACACTAGAATGTTTTTCCGCAATTGCTAGAAGCAGCTGGTCGATTGAGATTTTCCAGAGCGCTTCGATAATCAAAACTCTTCACTTTTCGAATGGAATCGTTCTTCGTGAGAAAGAATTCGGATATCGAACAATTTCTTACAGTAATGAATTATTTGATGCGCCACTTTACGCATGTATTCCGCCACAATACAAATTTAGTTTTCCACAACCGTAATTCATAGTAACTATTTTTTCTTTTCCCTTCAGCTTCATAAGATCAGGGTTATATGAACGTCATCAATAAACTTCCTTTTCTGCAATACAGTATCTGACAATTTAGCAAGAATGACTTTCACAAAACGTGAAAAAGACATCGAAAAAAAAAAAAATACCTCAGTCAACCTAATTTAATCCAACTCCACTTGAGCCAAAAAAAGAGCTCAATGCAAGTACATCTCAATATAACTTAACTTACAAAAGAAGTGAAATAAATATTTAGACAACACCAACTCATTATCACGGAGACCCCAAAATCAATAACACCGAGCTCCAACGAGAAATGCCCAATGAAAAAACAACAGGAAATTACTTAGCACATTCTCGATGAAATCCACACCAAAATTTCACACGAATCAAGAGTTAAGACAGGTTTCTGGCGAAAGACTCACCATGTAGGTTCACAGAGCACGTGGTGTTATTGCCACGATCCAGCAAAATCACATCCGGTGGTGAAGACATTTTCCGTCACAGTAATAAAAATAAATAAATAAAATCGAAAGCTATGTTTCTTCAGTAAAGCACATCTGCGGAAAAAGTAAGAAAAAAACTCACGTCACGCACGACAAGGCTCCAAAACGTGACGTTTCAAGAATTAGAAAAAAATGTTGAGCAGCTCGTACACATCATATCCAACCTCATATAAAAAAACAGAAAATAAATTAAAGCTAGGAGGAAGATGCCTCATCAGGCCTCCGTTTCTTCTTTGTTAGTGTTGAAAGCTGGATAGAGTCGTTCTCCAGCTACGCCTGGTCGGGATTTGCCAGGCATTTCTCTGGTCCTCGAATGATCTTCAGCAATGATCCGAGCATTCCACTCCTCCAGCAACGTTTTCCCGTCGCTGGTGAAGGTGAATATTTGTTTGCCATGCTTCGTTGCTCCGTCATGGAGGCGCCGTTTCGACGTCCTGCACAAGATTTTCCCGAAAATTAAACAAACAAATAAATACAAATTAATAAAACGCAGTCGAACCTCATTAAGCGGAACTTCAAGAGACCAGTGAAAAAAATATGTAGTAAGAAGGCTTTGAGACAAAATCTCAAAGGAATGAATCAGGAAATTTTAATTGGTGATATTGTGGGCCTTGAATTGCTTCTGAAATAAGTTGAAAGGAAGCTGAATTGTTAGGCATAGATTCATTTGGGTTTTTGGACCAATTCTCACAGAGAAACTTACTGGAATGAGAATCAATCAAACCTCCCAGTCTAATTTCAAGGGACCAGAAAAAAAAATTCGAAATTGGGAAACACGCATTTTTGTCGCAGGAAAGAAAAAAGAATGACAGAAAATTGTAATTGGTGACATTCTAGGTCTGGAATTACTTCTTAAATGAGTCAACAGCATGATGAGCTTGGAGCCAAGGGTTAATTTGCCAAAGTAGTCTTTCACTTCCTTTCAAAACACCTCAAGTTACATTTTTATTGCTTTTCTTTTTCCTGTGTCAACAAAATAATATCCAAAGGGTCGCCAAAAAATTTGGTTTATTGGGGTTTGAGGGGAAAAGCGCTCGAGTCAGGAAGGTTTTTCATGCCTTGTTTCTGAAAGAATTCAGATGGGGAAAAAATGCATCAGGAGGTAAGTAATGTCAGGAGGTTTGAGTTATTGAGGATGAACTAGTGAGACCCCCACATGCGGACACCTCAACCTGCGGACAAGTTGACATAGGGACACTTATTTTCCCATAAAAAAAATTGATAAAAAGGCCCAACATGAGGACACAGACTATACATAGGGACATTTTGTGATAAAATTGCAAATACATTTCAGGCCATATTACAAGAAACAGATATTTCCAACCCTAAAATTGATGTAAGAAAAGTTCTTGGGCATTTCTCTCACCAATTTACCAACCATTTGGCTATTTTAAAAAATTAACTCCAGCATAGAGGGACTTCTACTTTTTTTCACTTGAATGTTATTTTTGTAGTTGCCAACATTTCAATGTATAGTACAGAAATACACTATTAAATGCTCCAAAGGTTCCTATTGAGTTGAAAATGTATTCACAAATTCAAATTCAAGTGGCAAACCATTTTTTCCAGGGAATTCTGAAGAATATTTCTCCCATAAAACACCAATTAAAAATTATATAATGTAAGTCTATGGGAAAACAAGACTCAACTTAGGGACACTCTTAATGCACCAATTATGTCCGCATCTCGGGGTCTCACTGTATTTGATTTTTCTTTGAAGAAATTAAAGCAGAACCTTTCGGCGTTGGTGTCTGAAGAACCGTCTGGACCATCGCTTCCTCGCATCATTCTCAGCGCTTCGAGAACTTCTCGATGCCCTTTCGACCGCTGATGGGCTTTAACGAACACGAAAATCTCATCCCAAACGTCCTTGTACTGACTATCCCTAAAAAAAGAGAAATAAATGAGAATTTAGCGAAAAAAAACCTCCATTTTAAAACTTCAAAAAGATCGTCGTCCGCCTGACGTACTGACCTAACCAAAAATAATATTTCACAGCGAGTCTCCGCATAACGAAAAATTGGCACAACGAAAATTCTTACGCAGGAAAAAGCGACTCACAGAACGAAATTTTTCGTCCGGAAGACTGCTTACATTTGATCAAATTCTTATTTAAACTTAGGAATCTGGAGATATCTATATTCTGGTAAAGAATAACCTACATTTGCGAACGTCGGGCATTGCATTAAAATGCGAAGAACCAAAAACAAATTTCGAATCACAATCCCATTTTGGAAGATTCAAGTCATTTATGCTAAATGAAACCAAATTTTTTCTGCGAAAATTACTCTGAACTGCCGTGAATGCAAATCAAGAGGTTAAAAAATCTTCCGCGGATAAGAATTTCTTCAACTTCAACGATACCATTCCTCGAGAAAAAAATTAAAATATTTGACATTATAGAAGATTTCTGTAGCGATGAAGTACACCAACCTCTTGACACTTTTTGATTTAGCTGTACTCGGAAAAATATGCGCCAGTTCGCCCTTTTTCTCCAACTGGTGGATCTCGTAAATGATTCTTTTGGCTTCATTCACGTCACTCGGAGACATCACTCTTTTCACCATATTCAGCAACAAGTTATCAATGTGCNCTCAACCTAATAAGAGCAACAAGGGGAAGATTGTTCAGGGTTTGAGGACTTGACTGCCTTGGAGGGAGGTAGTTTTGTTGACTGGTGCCAGCCAAACAGTCACATATGGCTGGGGGTTCTCCCCAAAGTTTTCAAATTTTATTTGAGGCCTGGAGCAGCCAAAAATTTTGCCTGCTCCGGGCTCTGCTCCGCTCCGGCTAAAATCGCTCTGCTCCGGGCTCCAGCTCCGCTCCAAGTCCCTGGTTGTGAGTGTTCAAGTTGTTCACATTTTTGGCAGAAAAGAATTCATTTTAGTCACTATGAAAATTGAGAGACAGGATAAAAACATCTTGAGTTCGAGAACGCTGTTGTCCTGATTTTAGCAGGAAAATTCCTTCACTAAGAAAAGGACTGTGAGTTGAGTGTTGTATAATACTGTACAATCTTTATAAATGCATTGGCACTCCAAGAAATACAATACACAACAGGTTTCAAGCCCAAAGGACTGAGATACACAAACTACAAGTCTTTCAAGTAAAAGTCTAAAGGGTAGCTATTCCTTACTTTAGTATTAGGACTCTAGAATGGATCTGATGATTTACATTAAAATATTCCATTCAAATAGGCAGAGAGGAAATCAGGAAGAGGACACACCTATGCTCTGATTTCCTGACCCCAATAAGGTTCAAGTACAAAATTACTACACCATGAATGTGGGACTCAAGAGATACAATGAAATAGAATTGTATCTAACCTAGAATCCTAGATGATAGCTATGCAGCAAAGGGAGGAGCACACTCGATCAGCGTTCCCCAACCTTTGTTGGCCCCCAGACTGGCAAATTTCCATAGAATGTTTTGTGCACTGGCAAATCCCCCAAAAAAGTTTTTGAGGACCTGTAAATTTCCAAAAAAATTTTTCCCCAACTGGCAAATTTTCAAAAATTGTCTGTAAACCAGCAAAAGTTTCATGAAATCTTTAAAAAATCAATAGAGTTGTGTTTGAAAGACTTTATGTCCGGTATTTAAAAGTGCCTGCTATTTTGCAAAAATTAAGTCGATTATCAATGAATCAGCTACAGCTGAATGTCATCAAAAAATTAGAAAGGTGGCTTGCAGAAAGGTTTCTCAGAATGAAAAATAAAAAAAATTTATTTCATCAGGTGGGACTTTGTCTGAAGTGTAATTAGAAGGAAAGCAGGCTTTTATTCTTCTTCAAATAATTCCACCTGCCTTTTTCATCACAACATTTTTGATGAAGACTTTGTTGCTGATTTTGATAAATGTACAGTATTATGCTGAAAATTCCCCACAGACTGGCAAAAAACTTCTGCAGACCATGGGGTTGGGGAAAATTGCACTAGATCAATAATCTAGTGAAGGCCAAAAGCCTCAACTGGAACAGTAACCACTCTCATCATTCACAGGAAAGAGTGAAATTGGGATTTGGGTGATTAAGAAGAATTAAGAGGAAAAAGTGTTTCTGCCCTTTTTCAGGATAACACCACAAACTTGGTTTTTTTCAATGATTTATAATTAATTTGTGAAGAAAAAAAACATAATGCTAGCTGAGGCAGGGAAAAGTGAATCACCTGAGATCGATAGTCAGTCAACTTCCCGCCGACGCCTTCCGTCAAACAAGCCACGTCGTCATTGTCAGCTCTGTCCATCACAGAGTGGATGAAAATTTCGCCGCCTCTAGAAGACAGCATGTGCGACATGGAATGCGACCCGTCCTTCATGAGTGCCTCCAGCATAACGACTCGCCCGGAAATAATGAAATTCGTCAAGCAATTCGACGGCCGACTGAAAACTTCGGCAAACGTGACTCGAGACACAGAGTGGCAGGGAATCGTCAAATTCGCGTCGCCTCTCGGAGGGGCGACCCAACGCAGCTTCAGAGTCTCGTATCCCGATTTCTTGTGCGTGTTCTGGAGGTCTACTTTGTCTGGACAACAAAAAATATAGTCTCATCAATCGAGAAATTCGGAATGCGAGGGTTGTCCCACTTGGGCGCGACCTTGGTTATTTCCAGAGTAAGTACGACTGTAAAAAAAAGTATGCTGTAGGTTCTGGCTTTTTCATTTTACTTAAAAGATTAAGTTACTGCATGATGACGCGTGGAAGGCGCTTATGCAATTTTCTGAAAAATGTTCGAAGCTTAAATGCGTGTCGTACAGCTAACACTTGATTCTAATCGGAATTTTTGAACCGATTCTACCATAATAGGATTTTTTTTCATAAAAATAAGAACAAGTAACAATTAAATGAAATACTTTCATCTCCAATGAAAGTATTCGGTACATGGGTAAATAAGGTAGAGTGGGTCCACGCATATAAAAAAGTAATCCGTTTTGTTCTAAGGAATTTCGGTAAAAAAAAAAAATTTTCCCCTCGAGAATACCGTATAAATTAAGCGACAAAAATATCATTATAAACCTGTGAAACGTGGTCTTTTCTCCCAGTTTTCAGCAAAAAATTGAGAACATGGAATTCATTAGTGATAAATTCAAGTAATCTGTGCAAGCTCGTGCACTTATTTTTTGAACTTCAACATTTTGGCAAAGCTACGCCTTTCCTTTCCTACTTATCTTCAATTTTTTGGAAAAATTGCCCAAGAGTAGCTAGAATTTCGTTACACGAGTCAGTTCCCCCCCCCCCCCCCAACAACTTTTGGTACTTTTTTAAATACGACGTTTTCGTTGCGCGGGTCTTTTTTTATGACGGGTCTCAGTGCATTTTACTCGAACAAAATTTTCGTTTCGAAGTGGTGAAAAAAGTTTGGCCGATTTCCTCTTCCGTACCTTGACCTCTGTGGGCTATTTTGGGATAGAACACCTCGACATCGTAATTGGTAGACGCGTTGGAATGGTGTTCCTCCTTCATCGGAATGCCGGTAACAGTGAGGGATGCCAAGTCGAAATGCTCCATGGCAAAGCAGCGGACACGGTCCACCAGGCTCACAGCTGACACTGCTGTGAGACTAAATGAACAATTCGGACCCAGCTAGAATAATAAATTCAAAAGTCAAAATACATAATTGTATTGCACTTTAAAATTAAACTTCTACATAAAATAAACCCCCATCAAAGTACCACGAGCATTAAAAAGTTCACGAGTCCATTTTAGGAAAAATATTTCTTGAACTCAAATGTGAACGAGTGATAGAAATCCTGGAATATGACGTTTTCTCTTGTCACATCTTGCAAAAAATTGCGTTTCGTACGTGAGTGAATACGGAAATGCCATCGACCGAAATTTCTTGTAAAATTTGAAGAAAAATACTCATCTACTGTACTGCATATTGCAGAAGTTCCAACAGTTATCGACCATCCGCGAATAAAAAAATATTTATTTATTCCTGCTCTCTACATCGCACAGATTTTCAAAAAAAATTAAGAAAATATACAAGTTTAAACAATTGGAAGTAAATTTCACGAGCTTGAAATAAAAAATATTATTGCGGAATACAAGTCCTAGTTTGAGTTCCAAGAATCAAACGAATTACACGTTGAAATTTTTTTTTGAAATTATCTAACGTTGCAGACAAAAAAATAAAAATGGCTTCACCTCGCATTTTTCATCCGGCGCTTTCGAAACCTCATCAGCTTTGTTCACGTTGATCACGACCAAATCACAAGAATCCACACTCAACAACCTAAACAAACAGAACCCAATAAAAAAATAACGCTGTAATTTAGAAAAAAATTTAAAATTTTGCATTTACTAACGTTGCATCGTGTTCCGACGCTCGCATATCCGATATAGCACGCTGGAAAGTCTGCTTCAATTTCTTCACTTCTCCACAATTGTTGATGTGCGTAAAGTAAACAATCCTTCCTCTGTTCGCAGGCTGCAAAAAATATATATAAATAAATCGACAAAATAAACATCAGAACGCGATTTAGTGGTACAGTACCAAAGAGACTTCAACTGACACCCATTTTATTTCTGATAAGTAATATTATATTTCTATCTTAGTCCGTCACGTTTTTTGGGAGTGGTTTTCTTTATAAAGAAAAAATTTATGTTGAAATTTATGGTTTTCAACACATTTCGGACTGAAGTTTTGTGGGAAATGAGTAATAAATACTGTGACGTGTTTCCACGAGAAATAATTCAAGACCTGTTCTGGGTTCCGTCGTTTCATGTTTTGTTCAACAATCCGTAGACATTAAGCGAATCATGGAGTTTCGGATAACAGACTTCCAACAGGAAGGCATCAGGAATACATAAAAAATATATATATCGTGAGCATTACCAAGGCTGACGCAGGCAGTCGGGCTTTTTGTGCCTCGGTCGAGTAACACAAAGAGCCAAGGGCAGCTTTGAGAGCTCGGCCGGAGTCCGGAACACCAACTTCCTGATTCCGGAAAACTTCGGCAAAAGTGCTCATCACCTGGAACAAATGGCAGGTCATTCATTTGAAAATTGCAACATTATTCTTTTTTCCTCTCATTTCCAAGTCCTTTCAATTCTGTACTGTATGTTTTTCTTCTTTTCCCTCACCACGTGGAAATTCTGATCCTTGACGTCCCACGAGCTCAACCTTGATCCGAAAGACGAGTTCACAACAAATGAAATCTGCGGAGGAAAAAGTCTTGGTGGTGATTTCTGCCGTCTGAAATAAGTTATGAAATAATATAAATGTTTTCTCGACAAGATAGCATCAACAAAATTTTAATTAATTTTTACGATCAATTCTAATTAAAATTAAGGTCTGGTGTCCCTTATTTCAAACACATTTAAAGCAGTATTCTATCAAGTGATAAGTCATTTCACAAATGAAATTCCTGAATATACCTCGTCACTGATCGATATCGTCGAATTTAAATAACATTCATTGCCCATTCTTCGGAATTTTCTTATCTTAAATGAACCTAAGGACACTTCCTCACATTTTTTAGCCCTCCGAGATGTACGCCTGCAAATGCATACGTTCTCATGATTATTGATGAATGCACGAATTACTCTTCATCACTCGTCGAAAAAGAAAAGAGAATGAACGACAGAAAATCTCACCAGCTTCTCCCCGGGATAAATATCCCACACCATCCTGGCATACTCCATTGAAGATACCACTGTGCATGTCCACACGGACTTCGTAACTTTCCTCAGCGGTGGAAATCCAACATCTCCGCGGGACTTGATCAGCTTATTCAAATCATGTTCAACACCTGAATCTCCCAATTGGTACGCTCCACGCTCCAATAACAACACTGTTTTGTGGTTCGCCGAAAAGTCCATTGTACTTTGCTTCCCNTTCAATTCTGTACTGTATGTTTTTCTTCTTTTCCCTCACCACGTGGAAATTCTGATCCTTGACGTCCCACGAGCTCAACCTTGATCCGAAAGACGAGTTCACAACAAATGAAATCTGCGGAGGAAAACGTCTTGGTGGTGATTTCTGTCGTCTGAAATGAGTTATGAAATAATATAAATGTTTTCTCGACAAGATAGCATCTACAAAATTTTAATTAATTTTTACGATCAATTCTAATTAAAATTGAGGTCTGGTGTCCCTTATTTCAAACATATTTAAAGCAGTATTTTATCAAGTGATAGTCATTTCACAAATGAAATTCCTGAATATACCTCGTCACTGATCGATATCTTCGAATTTAAATACTGTAACATTCATTGCCCATTCTTCGGAATTTTCTTATCTTAAATGAACCTAAGGACACTTCCTCACATCAAAATCGGGAGGCTCTACATGCGGACGTTTACGTATGCAAGAGTACTAATAACTACTTACGTGCTTAATGAGAAGTAGTGAGCAGCTTTTTCTTTTCTCTTACTTGCTGTCTTTTAGAGTGGTCGAACTCCCCGGGATAAATATCCCACACCATCCTGGCATACTCCATTGAAGATACCACTGTGCATGTCCACACGGACTTGGTAACTTTCCTCAGCGGTGGAAATCCAACATCTCCGCGGGACTTGATCAGCTTATTCAAATCATGTTCAACACCTGAATCTCCCAATTGGTACGCTCCACGCTCCAATAACAACACTGTTTTGTGGTTCGCCGAAAAGTCCATTGTACTTTGCTTCCCTCAAAGACGAGGGAATGAAAAAAAAAAAAAAAACTTCGGATAAAAATTATGCGGTTTCTTTTGAACCTGCAAAAAATATGCATGCGTATTATTATTTGAGGAAACGCTTTCTCAAAGGGGTTCAACGGGATATTCAACACATTTATGCGAATTTTGAGATGCCATCAATTTTAAAAAGCGTCCTAACTTTTCAACGTCTTTTCACCTTTTTTTTGCTGCATTTAGTTGAGATGGATCTAGGACAAATTGAGACAGGGCCAAATTCAGACAGAAACTTTTGGATACAGGGACAACTTCAGACTGAAACTTCTTGAGACATGGACGAATTGAGACAAAAACATTTTGAGAATTTGAGACANCAACACATTTATGCGAATTTTGAGATGCCATCAATTTTAAAAAGCGTCCTAACTTTTCAACGTCTTTTCACCTTTTTTTTGCTGCATTTAGTTGAGATGGATCTAGGACAAATTGAGACAGGGCCAATTCAAGACAGGGCCAAATTCAGACAGAAACTTTTGGATACAGGGACAACTTCAGACTGAAACTTCTTGAGACATGGACGAATTGAGACAAAAACATTTTGAGAATTTGAGACAGATACGTTTTGAGACAAAAAGACAGGGCCAAATTCAGACAGAAACTTTTGGATACAGGGACAACTTCAGACTGAAACTTCTTGAGACATGGACGAATTGAGACAAAAACATTTTGAGAATTTGAGACAGATACGTTTTGAGACAAAATGACTTGACTGTGTTTCTCCTCATTATCTTATGCTTAAGGTGTGAAAATGAACAAAAATTGCACTGTTCGGTGAAAAGTCCATGATCCCAGGGTGTTTCTTCTTTTTGTCCATCATCACTGTCAAGTGAGTTTTCCTCATCAAGGAAATTCTCAAATTTCTGAACCAACATAAGCAAATTCCTATCCTCATTAAAGATAATTTTTGTTTCAATTTGTTCCTGTCTAAAATGGTCCTTGTCTCAGTTCAGATAATACTTCTAACTAATCTAGAAGATTTGTGGACACATTGATGAGAAATTAATCTGCTTTACACTTCATTCACTAAAAATCAGAATTTTACATTGCCATTGATTCTGGAACACGCCCCAATTATTTTGAGAGTTTCCAATCGGAAACAAATCGCACCTCACATTCGCGCAAACGTTATCATTTTCACCGAAAGAAGAAAAACATTTCACCATCAAGGCTTTTAATGAGACACAGATGGGGTTCACACAAAATAAATTCTTCCCTCGCTTGAATTCATCGCTTCCGCTTCCTTCGCTGTGTATCATTCGCTTTGGTTGAGCCTTGTCTGGAAATTCCTCTCGATTGCAAGTTTCCGCCGACACTCGAAAGCCACCTCTTCACATTCGGGACGCTGAACTTGTCCACATTCAAACCGCACCTGCATTATTCAACGAAAAACAAAGCACACATTAACAACAACATCGAAAACCTACACCAATCATTAAACCAGAGAAAGAAAACCTGGAGCCGTGTTCCAAGACGAAGAAACAGACGAGATCCCCAAGCGACAAGCAGTCCCCAGCGAGAAATTCCGAACAACCCAAAGCTACGTCAAGACATTTCAAGACCCGTGCCACAGAAACAGAGTCCGTCAAACAATCCCTCAAATCGCCGACACCAAAGAAGCACCATTGAAGCACACCGGCACCGTTTCCACGACACAACAAATCCTCGGAAGCAAGCAGAAAACAGCTCGCGAGGAATCCGTGCACCGATTGCCCCGTGAGTGTCTCCACACTGACCCCGGGTTTAGACCCGGTTTCGAGTTTGAAAGGAAGATTGGAAAGAATCGCTACAGAGTTGAGAGTATCGAGTTCCCAAGGCAGAGGCGATTGGGCAAAAATCCGCAAACCTGCATCGCCGGAACCCAGGAATTTGCTGGCATACGAAGTGGCGATTGTTAGAGCTTCGTCGAGCTTGGATTGCAAGAAAGGACATCGGACCCGTCTGAGTGAGAAAGGTGGAGGAAACGGCAATTACTGACCTCACTGGACCAACTAGGTAAGCAAGCGGAAGTTCGGGAAAAGCTGTCATAGGACGTTTTAAGGGTACGAAATTTAATCAAACATCCTTCAGATACAGTACGGTAGAAGAAACTACGTGCCTCACACAATTTCGACTCTAGCGTTTCATACAATAGACTCGAATTTTGACAATAGAGATTTTCCTTCGCAAAATCGAAGGTTCGACAGAAACTGAACACATTTCTTTCCAAGCAATTGAAAGCCTTTCTGATACCTCGGATGTCATTCGAGCATTGCTATCTTGGCTCTTGCTGTTTTCTTTTTTTGTTTAATTATCAATATACATTTTTTGAACCATTTACACCAGGATTCCAGAAGGAAATTTCCAAGAGATTAGCTATTTTCCCAATACTGTATCTTCACATACAGTTGAGTATTTTCATCTTGTCTTTACCAGCAAAAAAATCAAGTTAGGGATGTTATGAGTTGGTGAAACAAGCATTTTTGATTTGGGAAAGAAAATAAACTGTAATTACAGAAAATTATAATTGATGATATTCTGGACCCTTCTTTTTAAATTTGAGACTTTATTTTTGGGACATTGTGTAACACATCAATCTTTTCATTTTGAAATCCCACACAGATTTCCAGCCTTGTCCTGGGCTGATCACGTGTTTCATTGACATTTACTTTTGGCTAAAGTGAGACCCCCACATGCAGACACCTTGACCTGTGGACAATTAACGTTCTTTCCTGTAGCCTGGGCAGACTCACTCTTTCCACCTCCTTTGCCGTTAATGACTGGAGTGACCTGGTTGATCCATTCGTTCGCCTTCAAGCCCTTTTCGACAGTATCCTGCAAAATTCCCACCGAAATTTAATCAAACATCCTTCAGATACAGTACGGTAGAAGAAACTACGTGCCTCACACAATTTCGACTCTAGCGTTTCATACAATGGACTCGAATTTTGACAATAGAGATTTTCCTTCGCAAAATCGAAGGTTCGACAGAAACTGAACACATTTTTTTCCAAGCAATTGAAAGCCTTTCTGATACCTCGGATGTCATTCGAGCATTGCTATCTTGGCTCTTGCTGTTTTCTTTCTTTGTTTAATTATCAATATACATTTTTTGAACTATTTACACCAGGATTCCAGAAGGAAATTTCCAAGAGATTAGCTATTTTCCCAATATCTTCACATACAGTTGAGTATTTTCATCTTGTCTTTACCAGCAAAAAAAATCAAGTTAGGGATGTTTTGAGTTGGTGAAACAAGCATTTTTGATTTGGGAAAGAAAATATACTGTAATTACAGAAAATTATAATTTATGATATTCTGGTATTTCTGGACCCTTCTTTTTAAATTTGAGACTTTATTTTTGGGACATTGTGTAACACACTAATCTTTTCATTTTGAAATCCCACACAGATTTCCAGCCTTGTCCTGGGCTGATCACGTGTTTCATTGACATTTACTTTTGGCTAAAGTGAGACCCCCACATGCAGACACCTTGACCTGTGGACAATTTGACATAGGGACACATATTTTATCATAAAAAATTTTAAAAAGAGGACCAACATGAGGACACTGACTAAACATAGGGACATTCTGTTATGAAATTGCAAAAAAAATTTCAGGCCAAATTACAAGAAACAGATATTTCCAACCATAAAATTGATGTAAGAAAAGTTCTTGGGCATTTCTCTCACCAATTTACCATCCATTTAGCTAATTAAAAAAAAGTACCTCCAGCATAGAGGGACTTCCTTCTCTGTTTTTTACTTGAATATTATTTTTACAGAGAATGCAGACATTTCTATGTACTGTATAGAGGTATCAGTATTCAATTCCCCAAAGGCCCATATTCTGTTGAAATATATTGATTGGAATCAGTTTAAATTGGGAGACAATTTGTATTTTCATGGAATTATGGTGAGTATTTTTGTACATAGAACACCAATTAAAAATTATACAATGTAAGTCTAAAGGAAAATGAGACTCAACTTAGGGACACTCTTGATGCACCAATTACGTCTGCATCTCGGGGTCTCACTGTTTTCCTGACACAGACATTTTCATTAACTTCGTATTGTGGTAAGTTATTGTGCAACAGCCCCTTGATCCCTTCAAGTGAAATCTACAACTGTGTAGGTTTTTAGATGAACATTTTACCCCTGGTACAATCGCCAGACAGAGAATCTTGTCAGCCAAGTCATCAGCGCTGAAAACCATTGCAGCAGTGTCAGGTGACAACGCCTTCACTTGCTTCAATACCCCATCCAACGCCTTCGCAGAACCAGACGCAAACCCGTGGACCCAAAAAGGTTTTCCCGAATTCGCAGCAAAATACGCCTTCGTCTCTTCGACCATATCATTGGCAATCTGGTTCTTTCGGGCTTTGTCCACGTCGATCAATATCTTCTTGAGGGATTGCAGCTGGTTTCGCATAGCGTCTTTGCGCCAATAGGGCAACGTTTTCTGAGAGATTTCCTCGTTCAGAGCGTTGATGGATTTCGTCAACGCGTCCGGGTCCAGATTTTCCGATGACGACGACACGGATTTCGCCAGGGCATCGACTTCCTTTTGAACGCGTTCAGCGTCTTTCAAGGCCTACCATAATATTCCAAAACAATAATATACAGTATAACGTCAAACGGCTTCAATTCGAACTTCAATGGACCAGCGAAAAAATTCGAGCTAAGGAGATTTCGAGTTCGCAAAGAAAGGAAGATTCGCAGGAAATTATAATGGAGGATATTCTGAGACTTGAATTGCTTCTTAAATGATTTGATATGATGCTGACATTGGAGAAAAGGGTTTATTTGCACAATTAGTCTTTACCTTCCTTTCAAAACACTTCAAGTTAAATTTTTATTGCGTTTCTCTGTCCTGTGTCACTAAAATAATAGCCAGAAGGTCTCCAAAAATTTCGAGTTAGGAAAAGCTTTCGAGTTGGGGAGGTTCTCAATGTATTTTTTCTAAAGGAATTCAGGCATGGACTCAAAAAATTAACATAGACACGTGCTGTACTTGACTTAGGGAGGCTCGAGATATCATAGTTCAACTGTAGTTACCAATCAATGCCATCTATGAATTACTGTACCACTCAACAGATGAACAATCACTTCACAAAAAAGGCCAGAACCATTAATATACACGCGTCTGTGCATTGAATCGAGATCAACGTATCGAGGAAAGTAAATTGTTGAAAGCAAACAATGCTCAGAAACAATCAAAAATAAAATTATAAATCAATAAAAAATTATATACAAACGTACTCGGACTGCAGCAGGACCAGTCAGTCCAATGACACGACGGATTCCTTTAGCAATCGCTTCCTCACTGGCAATCACAAATGCGCCAATGTGTCCAGCTCGTAGAAGATGTCTGCATAGAAAACCGAACCAAAACACTTTCAATACATCCTCGAACTGTAAGTGTTCCTACATCTTTCGTCAGAATAGTGACACGCACTCTTAGAGAATACACATGGAAAAAAAAAAGAAATCACAAATATCTTGCTGCAAGTACCGTATATCAGTTTCACTTGCGACGAAACATCCGAGTTTACTTTCAGATTCACTAACACGAATAACTCATTCACTTCGACGTTCGATCTCTTACCACCACAGGAAAAGAACAGGAAAATTCCCTATTCTGAAAACCTTAACCTCAACTCCACTGAATAAATTAGGAAAAATTGCCTCTAGAAATCTAGTCAATCTAGAAAAACAGATTTGGCACATGATCAAACTCCTGATCGGTATTATCGGGATCATTAAGGAAAATAAAATAAACCCTCAGACTAGCATAAGCCCTAGTCAGCTAACCAGTAAAAAATTCTAAAAATAAGAAAACTAATAACTTTCCGCATTCTTCTGGCACTCCCCACTTTTCAAACAATTTGGAAATTTTCTTCAGTAGTTGATAAGTCATCGTTCGTTATTGCGTAGCAACTTTAGATACAGTATATGCCTAATTATCCGATCGATAAATGTGAGCGTTCTTGGTAATGCTGAATTGGTACAAGTTTAACCAGGAATCCAGCGACCGTTTGACGCCCTTCTCAATATCTGCTCGACTTTGATCAAGACAACAAATGAAGTAGTTGAAATGGCTTCGATTCGAGCGGATTTATCGATAATAATTCGTCGATCATTTAAAATAAAAATAAAATAAACAACGGAATTTTGTCTCACGTTCCACCGCAAAACTCGATCGACGTGTTTGCCCCAGCTGGACCCGCGGGATCCTCGACCAAGGTTTCCACAGGAACACCGATTGACACGATTCTAACTGGATCCGGATACGTTTCGTCGAAAACGGCCCTTAGTCCCTGGATGCTCTTGGCAATAGGAAGAGCAGCTTCTTTCGCAAAAACCGCTTCATTCTTTTGCACCACCTCCTGCGCTGCCTTCTCAGCGTCCTCGACTTGCTTCACACTCATCGCACCTTTATTTTACGAAATAAAAAAAAAATTTTTGAATGACACATGAAAATACATTATCACGAGAAGTAGAAGACAACCTGCAAATGCGTCAACTCGTACTTACGCGAATATAAGTACCCCTTGTCTTAAAATTTTAGAAACTCAAAAACAAGGGGGGCGGGTACTCATATTTGAATATTTATGAAATTCCAGTGAATATGAGTATTTCCTGTATTCCGAAATCTTCCTGTTTGCGGCCCACAAAACGATCAAACCCATCTTTACTTCAGTGTTCTCAAATTAATGTTAAAAAGAATCAAGAAATAGTCAGCTTTTGCCACTTCAAGATGCACAAATCATTGACTGCAAGGAGAGAGAAAGGGTTGTGTGACAACGTTTTTCCTTCTCCGGGGAAAATCATAATTAGAGTCAAGAAATTTTAGGTTCCTGGAATGTCCAAACGCCAGGAAAAATAAATGAGTGCTTATACAGGTGGACCCTCTCTACAAAAATGGTGTCTACAACGATTAGAGATTGTTGTACTGTAGTACGATTTCTACGACGTATTTTTTTCTGATACCAGGAATTTCTTCTTCACCTGCATTCGACAATTGATGGAATTTTAATGTCGCGGATGAAAGATTTAGGGCTTATAGAGTTGGATCCTCTTTACAACGAAATCCAAGGGATCAGAAAAATAAAATCAGTCGTAGAAAACCCTATGGGAGCACACAAAAATTCGTTATAATGTACATAAAATTTCGTTGTACAGTGAGCCATACCTTTGTTGGTGAAATCAAAACGCAGTCGATCGGGAGCAACGAGTGAGCCTCGTTGATCCGCTTCAGTTCCCAGGACTTTCCTCAAGGCGAAATTCAAGACGTGAGTTCCAGTGTGATTATTCATCACCAACTTCCGCCTCTGCCCATCCAAAAATAACTGCAACTTATCTCCCACGCACACCTTGCTGCTTCCCGCCAATTTCCCAATGTGCAACGCATACCCGCCTCGCATCTGCACATTCTCCACGCAAAACTCCGTCTCATCATCGCCCACTTTGACCATGTAGCCAGTGTCGAAGATCTGTCCTCCGGCTTCCGAATAGAAAGCAGTCTTGTCCAGCACGATGCCAAACATTCCGTCAGCTTCCGAGACTGATTCAACGAAGTCCTTGCCTAGACGAATCGCAACAACTGTCCCGTCGATCGTATCAAACTCGTACTCAGCGTCTGGGGACTCCGAAGTGGCCTTGTAGGCATACTTGGCAGAGTCGTCAGTCACTTGGACACCCATGTCCTTCAGCTTGGCAATGGCGTGCACGTCCAGGGACACCAAGTCGGTTCCGCCGGGACCTTTGGCCTGAGACGCCAACTGAGCTTGCTTCTTGCAATTCTCGTACGTAACGTCGTCGACTCGTAGACCGTGCTCTTCAGCCATGAGTTGAGTGAGATCCAGGGGAAAGCCGTAGGTGTCGTAAAGTTTCCAGGCGACTTCCCCGGGCAGGACTTTGTTGGAGCCGAGTTTGGAGATGGTTTGGGCCAGCAAACGCTGACCGCGGGACAGGGTCTTGAGGAACTGCTCCTCTTCTTCGTTGATGATTTCCATGGTCGTGTCGGGATCTTTCTTCAACTGGAAATGCACCAACATTCAGAATTCGACGCAATAATAAGCCCTTAATGTTAATCACGCGCTCAGGGAGGATGCATGCCAAGGTTGATTTGATTTCAGATAGAAACTAAAATTTTAGACAGGCAGAAGTACTGTATTTACTCGACTCCAGTTTTTTGGTGAGAAATTTGTGTGAAGACTCATCCCTGCAAAATACCCAAACGCCAATTTTTCTTGAGAAACCCGTTGCTTTTATCCGAAGATTCGAACAGCAAAAAAATATCCTCAACAGAATTATATCTTGCCAAAACAAGGGGGGTGCAATAATTTAAAAAAAGATACAACATTTCGTGACCCATCATGTTTCAACGGATCATTCTTCGATGCAAAAAGTACCTGAAGTAACAAACTAAATTCGCGATACAGAAATGTTGACGCTTTTGGTAGTGCTGAAATAGGATCGATGAAACCAATAAGTCAGCGACCGTTTGAAACGTAATCGTCAATATTTGCTCGATTTTGACCAAGACAAAAATGATTATTTTTGGTATGGCTTCGATTCGAGCAATTTCTCAAATGCTGTAACCGATGAATATTTATACTGCATTATTTGAAGACACCTTTTCCTTTAAAAAAACATTAAAAATTAAAAGACCCCCAGGAGACGCGTTCATCTGGTTTTACCTTTAAAAAAAAAAAAACCGTAAGCATTCCACTCTCAAATAAATTTAGGAAGGCAAAAATAAAAATTGTGAACAGAGAATTACTGCACAGGTGAGAACTGATAGAAGGTCTCCTGAGACCAAAAATAAATTTATTGAGTACCACAGATGAAAAAAAGAAACCAACGTAAAAAACTGCTACAATTTCTTAAAAATCGAAAAATGGACTCTTTTTATAGGAGGTTTAACAGAAAATTAACAGTCTTACAGGACAAGATTTATTTCATAACCCAACTCTGAAAATGCATTCTCGTTTAAAATGGGGCCCAACATTTTAAAATGTCCATTACCTCAGGAAAGGTTTCACCCAGCAGGTCCACAACAACAGGAACCAACGTAGAGAATGTTCCAGGTTTCGCTTTCAGAATTTCCGAGGCGAATCGCACGGCACGACGCAGAATTCTCCTCAAAACATATCTTTAAAGAAAAAATGCCGGAATCACAAGAGAAACCCGACAAAAATTGTGGCGAAGAAATTGTATAGATTTCAAATTACCCTCTTCCGGTGGAATCCGGTCGACCTCCATCAGCCAAAGCAATGGTCAATGTTCTTGCGTGATCTGCCACCACCCTGTACGCCATGTCCACGCCATCGTCATCCTCTTCTCCGACTCTCCCCGAATACTTTCGACACCCGGTAGCCTGAAAGAACGCGCTGAAATTCAGAAAGGAATTCCAACCTGTCCGGAAAAACACGCAGCTCGTAGCATACAACGCGAAGCGTTACTTGGCGAAGCGTTACTTGGCTCGTTTCCAACTCATGGATGAAGACATGGTAATCATGAATAGCTTCTCAAAAACGGATTGTAAAAGATCCAGTCACGTTCATTTTCATGAATGGCAAAATTAGAAAGAAGAACAACAAAACACGTACCTGATAATTTGATGCAGCTGTTTGTACTGTATATCAAGTATAAAATACTGTACTGTACTGTACTCTTTTATTGGAACTTCAAGTGAGCGAAAAAGTTTGAGTTCGGGAGATATAAAGTGAAGGAAACAAGCATTTTTGTTGAGGGGAAGAGAAAGAAGATTTACAGGAAATTGTAATAAATTTCTTTCTCGAGGGCGGAAAAATGTAGACGCTCTTGGTAATGCTCGAATAGGATCGATTCACCCACAAATCCAGCGACCGTTTGATACGTCATCAATATCCGCTCGAATTTGACCAAGACAAAAATTATCTTTGAAATGGCTTCGAATCGAGCACAGAATCAAATGAGGTCAGACCTTGTCAAGTCAAACTTTAAGGGATCAGTAACAAAATTCGAGTCAGGGAATTTTTGAGTAAGAGAAAAATGACTTTTTGATGGGAGAGAGAACAAATAATTGCAGGAAATTGCACTTGGTAATATTCTGGGCCTTGGATTGGTTCTTGAATGAGTTGACAGGATGCTGAACTTCGAGGCAAAGGTTTATTTTCAAAAATTCGTCTTTCACTTCCTTTCAGAACACACCACTTTACTTTTTTATTGCCTTTCTCTTTCAGGTGTCAATAAAAATTACAGCCAAAAGGCCTCCAGAAAATTTGAGCAATAGAAATTTGAGAAGGAAAGCCTTTGAGTCAGGGAGGTTTTCGATGGATTGTTTAGAAAGGACTCAGACAAAGAATTGACAATTCTTCAACAACCCGATTCCTCGAAAAAAAAAGGAGCCAGATCTTCTCGCAGAAAGGTCCAGAACATTTTCAACAAACAATGTTACCAACAATACAAGAACGGAAAATTCGCATTTTTTCCGGGATTCGCTTGAATTGCTTTCGAATCCAATCGCGGGGTTTATTTGTGTTCGCATGTTCCGTACGTTAGATTCAAGGGCATAAAAAAAGGATACACCTAGAAAAACGTCAAAAAATGTTCAGATGCACAATTTCAAGTAAAAGAACGACTACTTCATAGTTTTAGAAAATGAGCTCGAAACCGAAAGTTAGATTCAGATTTTAATTCTTGTTCGAAGCTTAAAATTGGAAAGGTAGCAGATAATCGGCGAAGAATTCTACTCCGCGAATTTTCCACAGATTATAGGGAAATGCATATTACTGCATTTAAAATTTGTCATTACTGTCATTTCGTCTCTCCACTAATAAATTCGTTTAAAACATGCCAACTTCATGACCGTCTGCAACGAAAAAACACCTACAAATAGACGATGCTTTCGGGGAAACTATTACACGTTATTCAAATTAGGTGCAACTTCTTAATCTCACCTTTTCAATAGCATCAAAAATCGGCATAAACACGTCAGTATCGTAATTGGAACGCTTTCCTTGCAGAACCGACACAAGTCGCTCAAACCCGAGTCCACAGTCAATGTGCTTCTTCGGCAATAATTTCAGCTCAGTAGCGGATTCTCGATTGAACTGAATGAAGACCAGATTCCAAACTTCGAGCACGTCTGGATCATCCAGATTCACTAGATGAGCGGCATTTCTTCCTCCGATTCGATCGAAATGTATCTCGGAACACGGGCCACAAGGTCCAGTTTCTCCCATTTCCCAAAAGTTATCCTTCATTCCAAATGGAAGTATTCGGTCTTCACTTAGCCTACGGGAAAAAAAAGGATCTCATTGATCAGTTGATTTTTCACGATTTCATCATGTGCTCGCCGCTTCTTTTCACTTCAACGCCCCAACGTCTCGGAATTTCTTGCGCAATTATGATAAAAGTTGAACCTCATCGAGTCAAATACATCCCAATATCAAATTTTTTTTTTCAAGCCCATGCCGAATTTCCTCGGGAAAAATGTACGTAGAACCTCCCTGACGCAGAGACTTCTCCCTTCAAACCTCAATAACTCGAATTTTTTGGAGGCCTTCCGGCTATTGTTTTCTTGACACACGAAAGAGAAAAGCAATAGCATTTCAACCTGATGCATTTTTAAAGGAAGTGTAAAACTATTCGTTTAAACAAACCCTTGCCGCAAGGTTCAGTATCCTGTCAACTCATTTAAAAAGCAATTCAAAGCCCAAAATATATGCATTACAATTTCCTGCAATTATTCCTTTCTCTTCCAAACAAAAAGGCTTGGTTCCCCAACTCGCATTTTTTCGCTGGTCCTTTGTAGTTCGAACTGAAGATGTTTCGACTGTAGACAGATCCTTCTTGAATTTTTGTTATGCCCTTTTTTCCACGGCTAGCTAAGATCACCGTTTGTGACGCAGTGAGCGAGACACATGCTCGAGAAAAACTAGGTCAGACGTTGAAACAATGAGAAGAATCCAGACGCATCCTTACCCTAAATCAAGCCAAATCTGACGACATTCGTTGTCAGGTTCGAGACCGAGAGCTGGATGACCTCCGAAGTATGTAACGTAAAGCCTATCTTTTGGAAGCTTGAAGACGTCAGTGAGCAACTCCCACGCCCAGGCGCAAATTTCTTTCTGAAAAGCAATAAATATTTGACATTTGGAATGACAGCCCAAACTATATTCACGTAAATACAAGCACAACCCTCCTGGATTTTTCGTACACGCAATTAAAATTACATGAATATGCGAATAGATGCCATATGTCAGTTTCCTGGCATTCTATTTTCCCAGGAACCTGAAATTTCTGGCCCAATGTAGGTTTTCCCCAAAAATAGAAAAACTCTGCTGTACAACCCTTGCTCTTCCCCTTTAGTCAACAACTCATGCATCTCGAATTTCTAAAAGCTGACCATTTCTTGGCTGTTTTCAATTCAATAAAAAAAAAAACTGATTTTCTTGGCCACAAGTGGGAAAATTTCCTGATATAGACGGATATTCGCGCAAATTTCATAGATATGCAAGTAAAAGCACTCCCCTGGTTTTTAAGCTTCTAAAATTGAAAAAAGGGGAGTTAAAATTTACGTGAACACGGTATTTACGGAGAGTTTTCGCTAGGAATAGCCGCATTTCGCTGAACTGTAATTAATTGACGCAAAATTAATGAAATTTGCTTCCACCGAAGTCATTTCAAATGTACGACCTGCAAATGATCGAATGAATCAAAGGTGTCTCAAGGCTAAGTTGACCAAATACACAGTTGCAGATATTAAATACTCGACATTACAGGATTCGTACCTTGAAGTAATCACCGAAAGACCAGTTCCCGAGCATTTCGAAAAACGTGTGATGATACACGTCTTTCCCGACATCATCCAGATCATTGTGTTTTCCTCCAGCACGGATGCACTTCTGGGTATTACACGTTCGAATCCACTTCGCCATATCACTTCCAGGATCAGCCGTTCCAAGGAAAATCGGTTTGAACTGCGTCGAAGAAACATGTCGCAATTCTTTTTCAATACAATCATTAACGTGATTTACAAAAGCCGCTTTCCTTCGCGTTCTCGGTGTGAATATGAACCAATCATTCGCGAATTTCACGTTGTGCTGTACCGCAAAAATTCTAGTCTACGCTAACCTATGAATTAAAATGTTGACAAAAACAAACCTGATTCATCCCGGCATTGGCAAATAGCAACGTAGGATCGTCCAAAGGAATCGTGGATGAGGAGTGAACATAAGTATGTTTCCGGACATTTTTAAAGTAATCCAAAAATGCTTTCCGGATTTCATCCGCAGTCATTGATTTTGATTCCGTCATTTTGCGGCGGGAAATCAAAACAAACTGATCTGGAAAGAAGTAAGCACATTGATCAATAGTTCATCAGTTAATGAACAAAAACATTGAAACCACGGTTTTAATTTCCTTTTTTTTCTCATTTCCTCACAGGTATCTATTGCAAGTCCAACGTAGTGATGATATTGCTCGCGAATTCTAAAAGGGAATCGACACCGAATGCAAGTTTACTCCAGAAAGACCGGTGGAAATTCAGAAAGCACGTCACCGACAAACTTCAGGCTACACGATATAATAAAAATTTAGGAAAAGTTACGACTTGTTCACGAAGTTCACGCCCTTTTCTGCGCTTTTCTTCAGTTCTGGGATTGACTTGGCCAACAGTTCCTCTTCATAAGCGGAGAGTTTCCCCAGTCCAAGGTTTTTCTCAATTCCATTTTTCTGCAAAGAGGAGAGTACCACATTAACGATAGTTCTAACGCAAGTGGAGAGCAGCGATAAAATCGATAACCCTCGAATTAAATTCATAGAACGAACACAACGGTCAAACTATAGCCTACATTGAATAACTCAAGGTTTAATAACCTTGCAATACTGCGGTTTCTTGATTACAGAATAAACTCAAATGACTTTCAACACTCCTTAAGCAATGAAAGCCCAACTTAACAAAAAATTTACAGAACGATCCCGTGTTCCGACGCCATTTCGCAGTAAGCAACGAACTCGGCTTGGGCAACAAACTTCCAGGTCAGCAGAAGATTTTCAACTGAACAAATAATTCGCAATAGTATACAGTAGTTAAAAAATGAAGAGCTTCTTGGTCATTTAATTTCCAGGAGGGAGAAAACTACGATACAAGAAACATTCGAAATAAACAGAGAAGATTAACATTAGCCGAGAATATAGGCCTCAACTTACACCAAGGAGAAGAGGAGTAGAGAAATACGGGGCATCAGTAACATCAGATTTGACGTATGCGCATTCAACAACTCCTTGTTCGCCTCTGAGTGCCTTCACGAGAGAAATCGCAAACCGTGCTCCAGCGTACGCCATCGAAAGAGTCGCCGAACCGGCGCCATCCTTTGCCTTCACCACCTCAGTTCCGGCTTCCTGTGTCACAGAGAACAAGAGGCCATTTCAAACTTTCAATAATATACAGATTCACTAATCGGGTAGCAAACCTGAATTCGACCAGTGAGGGCCTTCAGTTGATCCTCGGGGAAAGACACCTTGGGTGTGGCTTGTGAAAGCAAGGGAATGATGGTAATGCCAGCGTGGCCACCAATAACCGGAACATTAACGTCTTGCGGGTCAAGACCTTTCAATTCAGCGACAAAAGCATTTGCTCGAACGATATCGAGCGTTGTAATACCGAAAACTCGTTTCGGGTCGTAAACACCGGCTTTCTTCAATACTTCCGATGCAATCGGCACAGTACTATTCACCTGGACGAAAGATGTCGTTTTATGGATTACGTTGAAAATGTGCGTCACATATGAGATGACTTACTGGATTGGAAATGATTCCAATCAGGGCTTGTGGGCATTTCCTCGCACAGGCCAGAGCAAGATCACGAACAATCGAGGCATTCGTATTGAAAAGATCATCCCGCGTCATTCCAGGCTTCCTTGGCACCCCGGCGGGAATAATCACAATGTCGCAACCAGCAACAGAAGCCTAGGAAATAATAATTCTCGGATTTCATCAAATTGCAGATCATACAACAAAACATCAAAATTATACCTCGAGTTCTGAAGCGCCCTTAAATCCTTTCACAGTGGCCTTGGTGTCCATATGGCTTAGATCGGAAGCAACTCCGGGTGTGTGGACGATATCATACAAGTTCAATTGTGTGATGAGAGGGCATTGCTTCAGAAGAAGGGACAACGGTTGGCCGATTCCTCCACTGGCACCCATAACGGCCACTTTCGCATCACGCTAAACATTACATAGTTACGTCACTCAGCTACGGCGAACTTACGTCCTACTTACCTTGCATGATGTGGAGAGGCCCCTGGAGACTTGAGTAGCCGCGCCGACGAGTTTCGAAGAATGCTTCAGCATGATGAAATGCTAGAATTTATTGAAATAATAAACGGTAGAATCCGAAAGAAGCCTCGAAAAGTAGAGATCCTGCACGCAGAAAGAACAGGAGTTGAAAACTTGACGGCTTCGTGGCCAAAAAACACCAGCACGTAATATGCAGTGCAGTACTGTCCAAATATTCAGGTTCTCATTGATTAAATCGTACCACCACTCCTCGTAATCCAAATGACCACTAGACGCCGTTAACATTGGTTAGATAGTCGCCATCAGGGATTTTTGTATCACGTGTGGGGTACGAAGGAGCGGGGAGAGCAAAGATGGAATTCTCACAGAACGTTTAGCTGAAGCCTGGATCTGCAATTGGTCAGTGCTTGGCTTGGCGCTGCGACCTTCGCATTTCGGCAACCGAAGTTTGTGGTGAATTAAAATGACATGATCTCATACGAATTCAGTTCACCTGCTGCTCAGTTTTTTCGAATGCAGCAGAAAGTATTCCATCGCACTGACTTTCATACCTACGCAAATTTGGTTTCTCGGCAGAAAATGTAGTGAGCCGCTTGTTGGATTCAGCGGTACTGCAAACTCGATCGGCGCTTGTCTTTTAATGAGAATAACGTGTCTGGAAATTTGTTGTTTGCTTGATGTTTTCATTGTCGGATGCTGTATCCGTTCTGATGTGAATAGTTCTTTTTGTACGTTTTCACAGAGTCTTATTTATTTGGTGCGTTCCTGAAGGAGACCATGATTGTGATATTCGGTTCCCTCAAAGGCCTGCTCAAGCTTGACGAAATTTGCATCGACAACAATGTCTTCAGGTTGCATTACAAAGCAACGACGATATTCCTGATTGCCTGTTCGCTGTTGGTGACTAGCCGGCAGTATATTGGCGATCCGATCGATTGTATCGTCGACGATGCCGTTCCTGCTAGTGTGATGGATACATACTGTTGGATTCACAGCACGTTCACAATTCCGAATCGTCTTGGCGAAAAGATAGGCGTTGATGTACCACATGCAGGAGTCGGACCCGATGCAGGAGAAGAAAAGAAGTATCACAAATATTACCAGTGGGTGTGCTTCTTTCTTTTCTTCCAGGCGATTCTCTTTTATGTCCCGCGTTATTTATGGAAAAACTGGGAAGGAGGGAAAATCAAAATGCTCGTGATGGATTTGAACACTCCTATTGTGGAGGAAGAGACGAAGAATTCGCGCAAGAAGCTCCTCATTGATTATTTTACTTGCAATTTGAACACCCAAAACTTCTACGCGCTAAGATTTTTTCTCTGTGAGCTCCTGAACTTCGCCAATGTGATTGGTCAAATCTACTTCATGGATACCTTCCTCGGTGGCGAATTCACAAGTTATGGGTGGGATGTTCTCAGGTTTCAAGGTCGGGAGCCGGAAGAGCGGACTGACCCAATGTCACGAGTTTTTCCGAAGGTGACTAAGTGTACATTTCATACGTATGGTGTGTCAGGCACTATCCAAAAGATAGACGGCCTTTGTGTCCTTCCTCTAAACATAGTGAACGAGAAGATCATGGTCTTCCTGTGGTTCTGGTTCATCATTGTGGCTGTTCTTTCTGGACTTGGGCTACTTTATCGAATCGCTGTTTTGTCTACCTCACGAGTGAGATTGATTTTCTTGCGTTCCCGGTCTCGGATGTCTTACTCTGAGGATATTGAAATGATCAACTCCAAGTGCCAAATTGGAGACTGGTTTGTGCTCCAGCAGTTAGGGAAGAACATGGATTCTTTGATATTCCGGGAGTTTATTGAAGAACTGGCAATGAAGATGAATGGGAAAGAGCCTTGATCGTTCATTCAGAATGAATCTTCGGACGCTCAAGTTTCTCAACGTTTCGCATTCCTACGTGATGTAACAGTATTTGAGGAGTACTTCATTTCTTACTGATCTCTGATGCTTCCGGTGGGATCCATATCTTGATATTGTTTCAATTGGATTTCATCGTGTCGCACTTATTTTTTGAAACTGCCGAAATTTTAGTATTTGGGGGAAATAGAATCCCGAATGAGCTGTAGATTCTGGGAGAAATTCAGAAAACTCGTGATTGTCAAAATTGACGTTTGTTGTAACAGATGTATATCCGGAATGTGTGTGCTGATCGTGGAAAAGTCCGTTGATTCTAACGAGCCAAATTCGAAATAATTTGCTTTAATTGAAATTGCGAAGTATTAAATATTTTGTAGAAATTTAGCTTCCATGTTCTCGTGTGGCGAACTCCATTCTGTCCGAAAAGCTGGGTTCTTACGATTGTCGAGCGATGCCGTTGTTTTTTTTTTTCTTTTACCGTTTGGAATCGGGACCAGTGCTTGTCTTGGAAGTTTTTATGAACTGAATTAATTATGTTTTGTGATTTCAGAATCTCCACGTCTGTTCAGAAATGTATATTTTTCAAGTTTTGTCCTGATGTGTTCTGACTACCTTTTTTTGTTTTTTTGTGTTTAAGTGCAATATTATTTTGGGTGCAGAAGTTATTCATATACCTCCGACAAAAGTGAACATACATGTTAGTTGTTTAGGGTACGATCAATGACCGATATCTGAATTTGTATTACCACAGAATTCCATTTCTACGATTGCTTGCGTCTATGGTTTTATTGCCTTGAAACGAGATTGTATAATGACCCTTTCTTATCGTGAAACGTCGAAATAACTTTCCGTTCGAGGTGCTGTCGAGTTGAAAGTTCCAGATATGGACTGTTCAATCTTTTGTGTTCTACCTAGATAAAATGCTGCCGTACGAAAATAGCTACATGAAACGTATTGGTACTATCTCTGGAAGATAACCTGAAAATGATGTAGAGTTCTGCTTGAACATGCGAAAGTAAAATCAGAGGTCGAATATTGGCGCAAATGGAAGTTGAATCAATTTTGTCAATATTGACGAGAACCAAAATCAGTGTCATGGATGCAACATTACATGAGAAAACATATGCCCATTACATGTTCAACTTCAATGTGCACATGTAGTGAGGCTCCAGAATGAAGATATCAATGTTCCTATGGATGTGTCCATTTTTCAGAATGTTGGATTGCTCTTTTCTGTAGACTGGAATAGGAACATACCTAATTACTCCTCACTTAGGCTGAGAAAAAAAGCCCTAAAAGAAAGCAATGGAATGTTCTTGATTTTGAGCCTACTGTGTCATTGTCATAGGACCTAAAAAGGGCAATGAGTATGTCCCCATATTCCAATACTGAGAATTATTCTTAGGAAATGAATGCTGAAGAAGCACCCAGATAAGCCCTCCTGAAAGTAATTATCTATAACAGTAAATGGTGATCAATAATGTTCTGGCCCAATTTCATATTTTGAGCCAATAGACGTTGGGACGGATATTTCTATTCTAGTTTGAAGTGTCTAGAAATCATCCATATGTTGAAGTCTGACATCACTCCTTGGAATATTCATCTGCAACCACAGCACTGCCTACGTACACCAGGTATCTTATCCTCAATTCAGCTTGAGAAGTTTTGAACTGGTTTCATAAAATGAAATTCTGGAAATCAGAGGTAACATTTTCATCTAGACATTGAAACAGTGCACATTTCCTTGACATTTTCGTGCTTCACGAACGTTAGATATAAAGTTAATTCACTACTCCATGAAAATTCTGTGTGGCACCCATGAAAAGAAAGGTAGAATCGTTTTTTTTTCAGAGAAATCAGTTTACTGTATAGCGGTACCTCGCCTAACAAACCACCTGCCTGCTTAAGAACTACTTCAAAATCATCCAAGGCATGATTGACTCAAATTTTGTCTTCCTGCCTATCAAATGGTTCCCCTTGGTTGAAGGATATGTGACCTGCCCAATTCCACTCCTGTAGTCAAGCTATCAAATCAAGTTAGGTAAGATACAACTGTAAGATACAGTACAGTATAATACTGTACTGTATTTTTCTCCTACAGTAATGTACAGAATTGTCGCACTGATTGTCTGCTTGTCTAACCTGCTTGGATCTGTTGTACCCATTGAGTAATAGAACCAAACGATATTCGCACTGTCAAATGTAAGCTGATTAGGTATCTAATCATTCATAAAATAACTCGTTGCAAAACTAAACTTAGTAACATGATCAAATAAATTCACTGCTTCAAGCGAAGATAGTTTATTTTTTTCCCTAACCGAAGTCCGATTCGTGCCGAAAGGAGTTTTTCGCCTCAACCAAAACTAAAATCACAGTGATCGAAGAACATCGATTGATTTGTGTTTGATCTGACTCGGAGCACAGGGTTCACACATCAAGCTTTCTGAGAAGAGACCAGTTGAGTGACTTTTTCGACGTACTTCGTCATCGCTTCTTCAGCTGACAGTCCCTTCAACGCGTTCCAGGACTCCCATTTGGCTTTTCCCTTGAAGTCCAACAATCCCGGCTTGGCTACAGCAATAAAAGGACAAAGAATCATTTCAGTCTTCTGTCTTACAGCTAGATCAAGTTTCTCGGTTACTCACAGGTGTTGCAATCGCCGACGGTTGCCTGTTTGAAAAGGCCATAAATCGTCTTCAGGTCATCATCGGAAGGGCGTTTATCAAGGTTTTTCACATCTTCCGCTGCCTTGTCAAAGCTCTGCCACACAATCAAGAATATAAAATGCATCACGCGCCTTCAGACCGAGAATATCTTACCGCCTTCAATTCACTCGAATCACCGGACATATTGATGCTTCTTTTCGGAACAGGAATGGAAAGAACAGCAGCAGCACCACAATACTCACAAAATTCAGGGATGACGAATAGGTAGGCCAACTTTCGAACCGGTCAACGAGGACACACTGAACTACGGAAAATTCGCCACAGTAGAAGGGCAGCAGTACAAGATACTATGTGCACTGTCATTGTTCGGGCCTGGATAGCGATACGAAGGATCAATACGGTAATACAGTACAGTACAGTACTGAACAGAATAGAACTACTCTTTGATAATTGTCGTCGCTCTCAGCTGGATCCCGATTCCCCCAATTCATACAGCATATGGCTGCCCAGAGCATCATTTAGTTCTCAACTTCCTTCGGGAGAAGTCGAGGAATCTTTTCTCACCGTAGTAGTCAGAAAATTTATTATCCTGCAGATGGGATAAATCTCATTACGCTGTACATGTATACGCTAAACTGGTACACACATTCTTTGTCATTACACCCTCTTGTAGGGAGTGATTTGAGACGATGAGTGAAGAAATGTCGAATGGTCCGGATAACTCCTCCCTTTGGCCTGTCAATGAATCTCCACATACGGTTGGAGAAAATTATGTCGTTTCGTGGCCTGATAGAACTCTACGTGAGCATTTGGTTCTATTCTATTTTTTTCGAAGTACTAAATTTTTCGATTAATTTTTAGATCCTGCGGCCATCATACAAACAAGATACAAAGATTCTCTGGGGAAATTCGAGCATTACGTTCACTACACGGGTGCCAATCGTCGTCTGGATGAGTGGGTCACCAAAGAACGAATTGAGAGAGTTGACGACTCGCAGTTCAGTCTGACGAATGCCAGGGTTGGTGAAGTCAGTGGCAATGGGGTGAATCATCTGAAGAATGTGTCGAAGCTTCTTAAACCAGAAGATTCCTTCGAAAATTCCGACCGGAAGATCACGAGGCATCAGAAAAGGATGCACGTGGAAATGAACCACCTGGAAGAGGTACAGTATTCTTTGAAAATGCTCACGCTGGTCTGAGAACAAGTCGGCGATTTTGCAGAACAACGGATTCGATTCGCATGGCCCCGACAGCGAGCACGATGCGTTACCTCAAATCAAGCTGATCAAGTGTATTGAATTCGGTCGGTATGAGATCGATACTTGGTACTACTCTCCGTACCCTGAAATCCCAGGAGAAGCCAGAGAAGACAAATTATTTGTTTGCGAGTACTGTTTCAAGTACACGTCCACTGAATCAACTTTCAGGTTGCATCAGGTATCTCTAAAGTTTATCGAAGACTCTCCGGTGGTTCCTTCGTTCAAATTTTTTATATTTTTGCAGACACAGTGCACCAGATTCCAACCACCGGGGCAAGAAATTTATCGCAAGGGTGCTCTCTCTTTGTACGAAGTAGATGGAAAAGAAGAAAAATTGTATTGTCAGTGTTTGTGTTTGCTAGCGAAGCTGTTCTTGGACCACAAGACCCTTTACTTTTCCGTTGAACCGTTCAGATTTTACATCTTAACCGAAGTCGATCACGAGGGAGCTCATTTTGTAGGCTACTTTTCGAAAGAGAAGGAATCATCTGAAAATTACAACGTTGCTTGTATTATGACGCTTCCGCCATTCCAACGGAAGGGTTACGGAAAATTTCTCATTCAGTTTTCGTACGAGTTGTCCAAAAGAGAGTGTCAGATTGGAACTCCTGAAAAGCCACTTTCCGATTTGGGGAAGGTTTCTTACAAGTCCTATTGGACATGGATACTGTTGAACATCATGAAAGGAGAGGAGAGATTGACCATCAAGGACTTGAGGTTGGTATTTTACTTCCTTACCCTGCATGCAGTTATGTTTTGTAAATGTGAATTCTTCGGGACGACATCTACCACCGATTTTCATCCATCCTGCCAGACTTATACTGATGTAAATTTTAAGCAAGAACCCTCAATTTATTTATTGAGCTAGAAGATGCTGGTCCGGAGCAGTTACTGTTATTTGGTATCGATTCGGCAATCAGAATGTTATTTCTATCTCAGTCATAGAACCTCAATACAGCAAGAGGACATAATTCAAACCCTGATGGCACTCAAGATGGTGAAATACTGGAAAGGGCAGCACGTCATCTGTATTTCTCCGAAGAATGTTCTAGAATATGTTGCGACTTGTGGCCTGTCGGAGCCCCGCATTCAAGTCGATCCTGCGGCGATTCGTTGGGATCCTCCGAAGAAACCCTCGAAAAAATGTGCTTAGTCTGTGGATGTACTATTTTTGGGTATCGCTTGAGTGATATTTTTTCGTAAAAATTCATGATTTTTCTGAAAACACGAAAAATTTCAGTTTCTTTCTGCTAAGCAATTTTTTAGAGGTGTGCGCATGTAAATGTTTTTCTCTCTCTTTCAGTAGGTAAATGCGAACGGGTGTTGAACACATGGACAGTCCCTTCGTGTTGATACGCCAATACAAGCCCGAAGATCAGAAAGCATGTAAAGAGATAATTGGTGAAAGAATCGGACTGTTCACTGGTCCGATGTTTGTGCGTTCGCTGTTTCGCGAAACTGTGTACGAAGTGATCGTGTTCATTGTCGCAATCGCATTCATTTTTCTTGGGGTTCCCATAACAATTTCGGTCTTGTTTGTCCCTGTCGTGTTCTTGGGAAATTATTTCGCTATTCGGATGTCAAATGGAGTCAAGGGTCTGGAGATGTCGCAGGAGTTCGCAGCAATGGAGAACAAGTATTCCCGAGATCGAGGCGGAAAGTTTTTTGTTGCAGAGTTGTGTGAGAGCAACATCCGATTGCTTCAAGATTTGGACAAGAGTGAGTTGATGTTGATTTTGTTGTAAAAATGTGATCGTGCGAAAGTACGAGAGAAGTTATGTTTTTCTCTCAATCTACTCGAGTACATTACAAATACTGTACTGTGATTTTGAGGTCTCAAGTATCCAAAATTTATAATTACTTGGTGATTTCTTCAGTTTCTTGTAGATAAATTCAGTCCTTTTCTGCGCGTATTAGAATTGATTTTACAGTCATTCATGGCAAATATCACGCAGTGCCAGTTGTGACGATTTTTTTCCGGAATTGAGGAAAAATTCCCCTTCATTACAGCATTACAGCTGAACCTCTCAAGTCGAACTCCGAAACACCAGCAAAGACATTTCTGGTTAGGGAAGTGGTGCATTTAAAGAAGAATGACAGGAGATTCTAATAAGGTAATATTCTGGGCGTTAAATAGCTTCTCAGGTGAGTTGACAGGATGCTGAACTTGGAAGCATAGGTTCATCTTCCCAATTCGTCTTTCACTTCCTTTTATTTGCATCAATTTTTTTTTATTGCTTTTCAATTTCCGGTGTCAGTAAATAGCAGCTTCAGGAAATTCGAGTGGTGGGGTTCGAGGGGCAAAGTTTTTGATGCATTGTTTCTGAGTGGATTCAAAAAGGGACTTGAAAAAAATTTGACAATAAGGAGGTTTGAGTTATCAAAGCTCTATTGTGTTCTCTAAACTTTTATATAATGTATTATCTTTTAGTTTTCTCTCCCTCGTCTGTGCAGAAATTCTGTAAATAGGAATTGTCAGCAGTACCAAAACCAAATTAATGTATTAGGTTGCAAACCCTTATCAAAATCACGCACAAAAATTCTCCCAAGTAATATATCTAACTCTAAATTTTGCTCCAGAATCTTTTCAAAACCATCGAGAAAGTGTCTGTCGAAGAATGCTGTAGTGAAAAAGGAAGATGAAAGTAGCAACAACCAAGAACCGCCATTGGTATTGAAACGTAACGGAAAGCGTTTTTCTCATGTTCAGAAATGTATCGTACCCCCTTGTAAACGCATACCAAATTTGTTTTCAAGTGATAAGTGAAGAAAAGATGAATAAAGTATAAATTCTGCGAAAAATACTGTATTCATTTCGGAAAAGTCGAGCCTTCAGGGCACTACTGCGAAGCACTCTTTTATTTTCAGTCGTCAAAAAAAATCAATCTGAAAACTGAATGTGATTTTTGCAGGCGCTGTTTCCTCGTTGTTCTTCTTACTGGAGGGCAACTACAACGAAGCCACGTTTTACCCCCGGATCCAGGGCTCCCGGAAACGCATCATCGGCATGGTGGGTGTGTGTTCGTCTGAACGGGATCCGAGAAGAGCCTTTATGAAGCGACTTTTGGTTCGACCCCCGTATCGACAAACCGTGGTTGAAGAGAGGCTGGTGAACGCAGTTTTGCAACATTGTCGGGATTTCGGGTTCCTAGCTGTGGATACCGTGTGTTCCGAGGTGAATGATGAGTTGAGAGAGTCCCTGTTTGCTTGCGGATTCGAGGTAGGTGCTAGTTATCACAAGTACGCGCTTGGATTGATTTCGTACATGGGAATGATGCAGTTCTCCGCCCCGATTAAGGCTTCCCGTAGTGCCCTGGAGGCCTGAAGTTGTTTTTTTTTTTTTTGTATTCCGTAACAAAATACAGTGAGACCCCCAGATGCGGACATAATTGGTGCATCAAGAGTGTCCCTAAATTGAATTTTTTCTAAGTCAAGTCTTGTTTTCCTGTAGCCTTACATTATATAATTTTTAATTGGTGTTTTATGGAAGAAATATTCTTCAGAATTCTATGAAAAAAATGGTTTGCCGCTCAAATTTATTCAGTCAAGATATTTTCAACTCAATAAAAACATTGGGAGGATTGAGTAGTGTGTCTCTGTACTGTACTGTACATTGAAATGTAGGCATCTAAAAAAATAAAATTAAAGTTACAAAGATAGAAAGAAGTCCCTCTATGTAATAGGTAATTTTTTTTATTAGCTGAATGGATGGGAGAAATGAGTGAAGAATTTTTCTTGCATACATTTTAGGGTTGGAAGTATCTGATTCTTGCATTCAAGCCAAATAAAAGTCAAATTTCCTGAAATTTATTGGAAATTTTCTCATGCAATGTTCTCATGTTGAGTCAGTGTCCAGAAAGTACTGAACTAGTCTTGCTGTACTGTGCACAGATGATAGAGAATACTCCATGATGAAAAGCACAAAAACCATCTGTTTTCCATCATAAATATGAGCAAATTTTGAATAAAATTTGTTTCTGATTTTTGTAGATACAGTATTAATACATATCTTGAATTTGTTTAGAGGTAACCAAATTTTGAAAAATAAAAATTCTCCATATTTGTTGAAATGTTGGAAATGTGTCAGTATGTTGAGACATTGTGCAGATGTTGGGGAAGAATTTTCCAAGTTTCACGTGTCCCCAAGTCGAATTGCCCGCATCTCGGGGTCTCACTGTATTTGTTGCGGAATTTTTTTTTTTCATTTTTTCCATTGGAGACAAGTTTGGGAGGCATATACAAGAGTGTACAAAAAGTTTTTGTGCAGTATAAAAAATTTTCAAGGCAAAAATCAATGCCAGAAGAAGTTTCTTGATTGTTTTTACTTTCTTTGTTTTTTTAGGACAGTGGGGCCCCGAAATGCGGACGTAATTGTTTATTGTCGACGTAGATGTTCCGACATTGGTTCATGGACAAGGTCAAAGAACCAATGTCGAAACATCTTTACGTTTTCCCGTAGAAATTTGGGAAGTACTGTATAATGGTTTGCGAAAGACATTTTTTCCTGAAATATTCCGTGTAAATCATTATTGAAAGCGTCCCCACACTTTCACAGCGTGGTATTGAAAAAAAAGAGCTTACTTTATTGTGGAGAAATGCATTTTGAACTGTATCCTTGGTAGAATTTAGGTCAAGCCCGATTGTCGACTTTTTTATGTTAAATTTCTCAATGGGGGAATTTGTTTTTTTCTCCACGTTATTTTAAAAATCTGATTCGAATCAATAGTTGACAGACAACCCGGGCTTCTTTTTTTTTTATTTTTCATTAATACATTCAGCTAAAAAATAAAAAAGGTTGGTGAAGTTCACGAAGTTTGTGAACATGAGAAAAACTTTGTAACGTGTGATGGCCTCGGCCCAATTGGAAGTTTATGATCGTTTACACATGAGGAAATTTTTCAAATGCGGGAAAAATGATGAAAAATTGAAATGAATCGACGTGAAACTCGTGTAGTTATTGTGGATAAACTGTATCTCTTTTTAAATGTTGAGAATATCCCAGGAGTATTTTTTCAATTTTTTTAAAACGGAACTATTTTCAATAAGTATTTTCTTCTCATCCGGATGATTTCCAATTTTTTTGGGGGCATGTAATCGTGGGCTATCCTTATTGATTGGGTTTTTTGAAATTGTTTGTTTTGGGGCATAGAATCAAACACGTATTGCTTTTTTTTCTGTTATGTTCCCATTCAGAATCACCGTTTATTTCACGCTTTTGTGATTTTATTGTTTTTCTTTCAGCCTGGATTGTTTATATTTCGTATTGTTTGATACTGCGAAGTTCATGTATAGAGGTGGTGCTGCTGTAGAAACCCGAGTTGTCGATATTGTTACGTGTCTTTTGCGCATGCTTCCGTTTTTTTGGTTCGAAATAGATGTGCATAATTTGTTAGCTGTTTGATTTTCGCGTAGAGCTGGTGATTATTTAAATTTTTCGTCTTATTTTGTTCAAGATTTTTTTTTTCCCACTGTCCCAGGTTGTGCCATGGATACCAATGACAGTGATGTGAATGCGTTTGGTGCGACGTCGTCGGTGGACGATGGAGATGATGCAGAAGTGACGATCACGCCGAAGGAAGCGTTGGAACAACTGAAGAACGCGATGCTCACGGAGACTCTTTGCCCGGAGATTCTTCCTCATCGTGGCGATTTGGTTGATTGCATCACGGAGCTTATGAATATGACCAAAGTCAATGTGGCGTTGTTGAAAAAGTCGGAGTTTGCGAGGTCCATCTGCATGCAGGAACTCTCGAGAACCAGGTTGGCAGAGAGATGTCGCTGCTTCGAAGTTTTTCGTCGCTCTGTGGAAAATGCAGTGTTTTACTGTTGAACCCCGATAACTCAAATCTTTCTAGTCCCTTTCTGAATTCCTTTGGGAACAACCTCCTTAACAGCATGAACCTCCGTAACTCGAATTTTTGTGGCCTTCTTGGCTATTTTCTTGGCACAGGAAAAAGAAAAAAAAAACAACAAAATTTAACTTGGTGTGTTTTGAAAGGAACTGAAAGACTAATTGTGCAATAGAACCCTTTTCCAAATTCAGAATCCTGTCAATGCATCAAAGAAGCAATTTAAGGCCCAGAAAATCACGAATTGTAATTTCTTTCAATTTATCTTCCCCCCCCCCCAAAGAAAAATTCTTGTTTCCCTAACTGTAATGTTTCAAGTCTCTGTGAAATTTGATTTGAAGAGGTGTTCAACTTTATTTGAATCATTGCTCGATTCGAAGCCTTTTCGAAAGTAATTTATATTTCGTCTTGGTCAAACTCGAGCAGATATTGATGACGTTTCAAACGGTCGCTGGATTTTTGGTTGAATCGATCCTAGTTCAGCATTACCAAGAGCGTCGACATTTTCACGCGCTTTTTTGTTTTTTTGGAAGATGATGAATTGTTGAAATACTGTCTATTGCGGCCCCGATACACAGACAATTCGACTTAGGGACGCTGAATTTAAAAAAAGATCTGCTGTGACATCCGGACAATGCTTCAAGATCTAGACGCTTCACCAACAAACCTAGAATATGGAAAACTTTAATTTTTAAAGACCGAATTTAGGGGTTTTTTCCATCAAGTGTGTACAAAAAAAAAAGATGATATTTGCGCTCCTTTTCATGCCAAAAGGAGCATATTTTGTATGGTTTTTTCTGCAAGCTTATTTTCTGCTAATTAAAGTTCAGAAAAATATTTTCCTTCTATTTATGAGAAATTTTCCAATTTTTAGTCAGAAAGTAGAAGCTATGTTAAATGTATCCTCTGAAGATTTTTTTGGTTTTGACCAGATTCTCCTTAAATATTTTCAAAATCGACTTGGCAGAGAAATATGCGAAATGAGTGCCTCATCTCCTAAGTGAAGAGCATGAAGCTGCAAAAAAAATTGGAAAAATGTTCTGCAAAACTTTTTGAACAGGGCTAAATTTTTCTATCTTATACCAAACAATTTGTTTTTCAGCTCATTCGTATGCCGTTTCAATTTTTATTTTGAGAACTTTTGTTGGGCCCCTCGTATGTGTTATACACTCATCCGTCAAACAAACGATCAAGTGGAAGCCATTTTGTTTTCTCATTTTAAATCGGCAGCCTAAAAACAGAAGTGTTTTTTTTTTTTTAGTACCGTACCACCTTTTATTGAATGTTACAGGTTCATGCTCACCTCGTATCTGCGAGCAAGACTGGAGAAGATCGAGCGGTTCTCGCCTGCGTATTTCTTGGACCCAGTGTCGGAGTCTTCTTTTGCCCAGTTACTCACACAAAACGAGTTCACCTTTGCTCGGAACGTTTGGAACCTGACCAAACAGGAGTTGGAGTCTTCGGCCTTGGCACACATGCCGGCGATTGTGTCGAAGCTCAAGAAAACCATGTTCCCGTCCCCGAACTTGAATCGCTTCGTGTTCTTCAGGGTCAACGAAGACTGTCCGGACGTGCTGCTGGACCAGGACGCGGATCAGGCGACGCAGTTGGAGAAGGGCTCGTTGCATTTGACGCGATACGCGCCGGTCAGCGCCCTGGTGGCGGCGGGAAAATTGCAGCTGATATAAATTTCCATTTAGTCAATGTATTTTTTTTTTTTAATTTTGCATTCACTTTATTTTAATTTTTTTTAAAGGAAGACAGAGAGAGAGAGGTTTGGAAGTTGCTTGTTTGGGAAATGTGAGGCGCCTAGTTTCAAGTGGATGAGTCCGGGCATTGATGATGAGTTTCTTTGAGAACATACTGTTCCTATTGCTGCTGAAAAATTTTTCGATTAAGGCGATTATGGGTCGATCCTTTTTTTTTTTTTTGGTGGGGGAGAAAAATGCCTCGAGATAATCGAGAAACGGTCGTAGGCAGAGTTATTATTGCAGATTTACAGTCGAACCTTGTTGAGACATCATCCTCGGCAACCGCCAATATTTTGCAAAAAAAATTCGTCTTCCTAATGATGGTAACGTTGGATACCGTTTTAAAGCACTATCCGACAAAATTATTGACGGTTCAAATAGGCTCGTACCAATTTCTTTTCTTTTTGACTGCCCGCAAACAAGATTCAAGTTTCTGTGAAAGGTCTTCAATTTAAAATAAACACGCAAGCACAAAGATGAAATGATTTTGTTCTTGGGGAAATTTAGCTAGATATAATGTACGCATCCCAGGGTTATTTTGATTGTTTTCTAGAAGAATAAGAATTTTTATTTTATTTAATTTTCGTATTTTTTAGCTTTTTTGATGAACCGCCACCCCTTTTAAATCCTCTCGAACCTTTCAAAAAATTGTCGATTTTTGAAAGAAACTTGAAAAAATTACCCGTTCAACCAAATTGCTCCACGCCCACGACATTTAATATGATGATTCTTGCTGTCTGATGGTTTATAAATTTTTTTATTCAAATGTTTTTTGGGGGAGATGAGCAATCACAGTGAGACCCCAAGATGCAGACATAATTGGTGCTTCAAGAGTTTCCTCAAGGCAAAATGTCCCTAAGTTGAGTCTTGTTTTCCTATAGACTTACATTATATAATTTTCAATTTGTGTTTTATGGAGGAAATATACCTCAGAATTCTCTGAAAAAAATTTGTTGCCACTTGAATTTGAATCAAAGAATACATTTTCAACTCAATAAGAACATTTGGAGCATTGAATAGTTTATCTCTGTACTGTACACTGAAATTTGGCATCTACAAAAATAACATTCAAGGGAAAACAAAGTAGAAGTCCCTCTATGCTGGAAGTAATTTTTTTAAATTAGCTAAATGGATGATAATTTGGTGACAGAAATGTCCAAGAACTTTTCTTACATCAATTTTAGGGTTGGAAATATCTGTTTCTTGTAATGTGGCCTGAAATGTATTTGTAATTTCATCACAAAATGTCCCCATGTTGAGTCAGTGTCCTGATGTTGGGCCTTATTTATTGTTTTTTTTTGGGAAAATAAGTGTCCCTATGTCAAAGTGTCTGCAGGTCAAGGCGTCTGCATGTGGGGGTCTCACTTTCTGTGTGTCATGTTTGAGTTTTTTTTTAGGATTTTTAATTTTTTACTGTTTGTGCTGCACTGTTTGCGGACCTTGCTAAATGATGCATCTTTTCCTGTATTCTGTTTTTCCGCAGATAAATTGTGTATGAAAACTATGAATGCGCTGTTGCGTAATTCCATTCACCTGCGAAGGTAATTTATTCAAAAGTCTGATCTTAATGCTAATGATGATGAATGATGTGTGACATTGACCTGCTTTTGCTTTTGTTTTCCGCAGAAGAGCCGTTTGTAAATGCCATCGCCGAGCGTCGACGCAGCCAGCGAAAGAAGTGACGACCACGGAAGATGAACCGGTTGTTCAAGCCCCAGTGAAGCAGTATTGTTCGGAAGGGGTCAAGGGATTGATGGAGTTTTTCGACGAAAGGTCCACTTGGGGTCAGACCGAGGTGAAAGTCGGTCGTTCTTGGAGAATGCCGGAACTTCGGCTCAAAAGCAACGTGGATCTTCATAAACTCTGGTCAGTTTACTTGTTTTTGTTTTTCATTTGTAGATTTCATTTTGTGTGTGGAGAATCGCGGTGTGATTGCGTATATGGGGGAAAAGAAAAAGTGAAGATTCCGGTGGGGGCTGGAATTTTTGTTTTTCAGCCTCAGTTCAGATTGATTCATCTTCGCGTGCGTTGATTTTTACGAAATTCGCGCTCTGATTTTTAGTGATTGTATGGGGAAAATGAAATTAATGTTAGAATTGTCTCTTCGCCAAAGTTTCTTGAAAATTACATGTTTTTCCGATTGTGTGGGCATATTACGAATTAATTACTTGATGAACTCGTAGCAAGAGTTAAGCAATCATAATTATTTAATGAATGTGGGGAAAGAGTCATAAAATGTCGTAGCACGAGTCAGTCTTGTACGAGGTCGATATAATCATTAGAAATGTCTCTATGCCAAAGTTTCTTGAAAATTACATTTTTCTTTCGATTTTGTGGGCATATTTAAAATTTAATTACTTGATGAACTCGTAGCAAGAGTAAAACAATCATAATTATTTAATGAAAGTAGTGAAAGAGTCGTAAGATGTCGTATCACGAGTCAGTCTTGTACGAGGTCGCTATTATGTTAACAAAAATTTGGGTTTATGTTTTTGCAGGTACGTACTTCTGAAGGAAAAGAACATGTTGATAACTTTGGAAAAAGAGTGCAACGACGAAGCCCGCATTTTTCCGAATCCAGAGCGGATAGATAAGGTAAATTTCCTGTATTTTCTCGATGTCTTTTCGTTTCAACGCACGTTTTCAGGGCTGAACTTTTGAGATCAGTTTTTTGAAGTTCGACGTGGAAAAGATCACTTGAGGTGAACGAAATTGAAGATTTCATGTTTGAGTCGACGAATCTTGGAAGTTTGATCCATGCGTGTTTGAAAATATTTTAGAGTCTCAATTTATTCACTCATGATCAAATTTGGGATCTATCGAAAAGTAGTTTCCCCAACATTTTCAAGAAATGTACCAATATTTGTATTGTACTTGGTTTTCTTTTTTTTTCGGAGTATATTTGGATACTGAACTCAATTCAGTTTTAAAATCAACTCTGTTTCTCTTTGGGATACTGAATTAATTTTTTTCTATTTTTAACTCAACTCAATTTCTGTTTTAAATACTGAATTGAGGTTTTTCAGTCCAGTGAGAACCCAAGATGCAGATGTAATTCGTGTATCAAGAGTTTCCTGATGTTGGAATGCCTTCAAGTCAAGTCTCATTTTATCTTAGACTTCAGTGCTAATGTAATTAATTGGTTCTCCCTTTCGTCAAAAAATTAGAAATAAGTCCTCAAAAAATTTTGATGATGATTGTTTCCCTCAACTTCAAGTGGTAGAAAACAACAGTGCAGAACAAAACCACATAGAATCTGATATTTTGGTACCAAAGGAAGATCAAAAATCAAAGAAAAATAATAGTTCTTGCTAGAATATGCACAGAGGATGGAAGAAAAACTCTGAAAAAAGAAGCTTGCTTTTGATCATGAATTACACTGAATTTGTCATGAAATTCCCCCCCCCCTTTTGTGACTATAAATAACTTTATTTCTTCAAAAGATATCTAAATTAGAAAAGGAAATTTTTTCGATTTTTTTGGGAAATTTTCAGAAAAGTGTCCCTAACTCGAGCCAATGTCCAGATGTCGGGCCTGATTTTTTTTTAGTTTTCCAGCTTCCATATGTTGGGGTCTCACTGTATCCAAATACATGAATATAATATGAATTTAAAAATGGCAGTCTAACTACGAATATCGGTATCGTGAAAATTTCGGGAAGCTTCTGTAAGAAGAAAACAAAACCATTTTCGATCATTCAGTACAAAGTGCGTGAATAAATCAATGTGTAGCTTGAAGATCTCGGAGCAGTGACAATGTGACTTTGATTTGATTTGATTCATTCTAGATTGACGAAAGTATGAAAAATGTGGAGGACGTCGTCCGGGAGAGAAATCGTGCTTATTTCGAATTGGAAACTGGAGAAACGGGAGAGCAACCCGGGAAATGGGCTTTGTCATGGCTTGGTACGAGAGAATCCCTTTTTCGAAATTGTATAAATTAGTTTAGCATGGACGTGGAAAACATTTTTTTTTTTCAGACGGGCGTGTTTTTTGTGTGTGGAAGTTTCAGCATTTTCAGAAACTCGAAATAGCAGAAAAAGCTTGGAGGACAGAAGGAAAAAATTATCCTAATTATCCCAAGAAGCTTCATGCTAAAAAAAATAAAGTTCCACATTGTTCGCCGAATTTTCCAGAGCAACTTCGATTTTTTTTCATCCGTCATAATGTGTCTAATCGTAGTTTCGTAATCCCGAGTCCTAAGGAAGAAAAAGTGTTGATAAAATGCCAATGTGTTCCGAAGTACGCATATTTGAAAATATTTCAACATTTTTTTGGCAGGTTTACGAGTGTTTCATTCTAGCCGAGAATACCTGGTGCCGAAGCAGTTCAACGAAACCGCCAGAAAAATGCTCTTCTACGCCAATCGATTGGACGACGGTTTCCGGCAGTGGGACATGGATGTCAAATACTTTCACGCCAGGATTAAGGAGAAAGAAGCTAGCAGAAATGCCTATTGGACTCGGTTGGTCTTCAACCTTTTTCCGATTCAAAAATCTCGAGTTTTCGACGCTTATTTCAAATTTTTTTTTTTTTACTGCCCCAAAGATCGTCATGATGCGGTCGCTTCCGAATCCATTGAATTGAACGACGGAAAAAAATTAGCTAATGATTATAATAATGCACTACTTGATAATTTGGGGAAAAAGGCAATTTTCTACGATTGCCGCAGATTTTTGAAACAAATATTACCAAAGTTTCAAGGGTGTCCGCGGTAAAATTTCGTTTTCATCAATATATGAGCTCTATTCTTCAGGAAGTGCGAAGAGGATTTAGGGAATTCAAAAAAAAAAAAAGATTCGGCTTCAATGAGGACACTGGAGAAATAATTTTGATTGAGAAAAATCCAGACTCCCGGCTGAAAATTGAGATTGAGAAAACTGAGATTTATTTTTCTCAAAATAGATTCGTTTACAGGTAAATTTTTAGGGACCAGAGAAAATCGCATCAGACCTACTCCAATAAAATCTGGATTTTTTTATTGAACGAATTTTGGCAATTGGAGATTTTTACCTTTGATCACTCTATAATTCTGTGCTCTGTCAAAATTTTGAGAATAACCTTCCTTCAATGATTTTCCACGTCAGAATAAATGCGTTAATCTGATTAATTTTGATGAGTCAATTCAAGGGTTTTGTCGCCGTTGAATTGAAAAGCATCTGTGAACGGTGATGATTTTACTGAAAACTTTGAGCCTAAAATTATTTCGATGTTCTTCGGCGAAATTGTGATCCACATCTTTAATTATTACTTTTTTTATCCGCAGTTTTCAGACGGAAACCGTCATCGCGGTGTTGAAGAAGTTTCCGAATGCAGATTTGGAGGCTGTGCAGCGGGATTATCCGCTCGCTGATGTCGAGAAAATCCTCAAGTCCGAGTACATGCAGGATTTGAAACTCTGGCAGAAACTTGATAGAGAGCCTGTGACGGCATGAGCTGTTCTGGGGGTTTCGTGAGCTCGCTTGTCGTTTTGTTGATGTTTTTTTTTTTTTTTTGCTGAAACAGTAAACTTCTGGAATGCCTTCTCTCGTTTTTTTCTGGGTCAGAGTCATTTTCCGAATTTTGGTTTAATTTTTTTGAACGTGTTTTTCTTGAGGAAATTCTTGTTACGTATTCTTTTTTTCAACTCTACGGATGAAATTCAATTAACGAAAAAATGAATTTCCTCAGCACAGACTTTCACTGGTTGTATCGGAATTGAGTGTCTCCGCAAAATTGAAAGGGCCCACAGACGTGCAAATTTCCCTGAAATTTTTGCAGACTGGCAATGTTTTACAAAATGTTTGCAGACCAGTAGGAATTTTGGGAATACCTGCTTTTAGGTATTGCAAGAATTAAGTTAAGAAGCAATGAAGCAGATGTAGTGGGATGTCTTAAGAAAAAATTGAAAAGCTGGGCTTCAAGAAAGGTTCCTCAAAATGAATAGTGGGACCCCAAGATGCGGACATAATTGGTGCATCAAGATGGTCCCTAAGTTGAGTCTCATTTTCCGTAACATTACATAATTTTTAATTGGTGTTTTATGTACAAAATACTCATCATAATACCATGAAAATAAAATTGTCTCCCAATTTAAACTGATTCAATCAATATATTTCAACATAATATGGATATTTATTTGGGGAATTGAATACTGATACCTCTGTACAGTACATAGAAATGTCTGCATTCTCTGTACAAATAAACATTCAAGTGAAAAGGAGAGAAGGAAGTCCCTCTATGCTGGAGGTAATTTTTTTAATTAGCTAATTGGATAGTAAATTGGGGGGAGAAATGCCCAAGAACTTTTCTTACATCAATTTTAAGGTTGGAAATATCTGATGCTTGTAATTTGGCCCGAAACTTATTTTCAATTTTGTCACAAACTGCCCCCATGTCAAGTCAGTGTCCTCATGTTATGCCTTTTTTATTAATTTTTTATGGGAAAGTAAGTGTCCCGATGTTGAATAGTCTGCATGTTGACATGTCTGCATGTGGGGGTCTCCCTGTATGTGGAAAAATAATTTAATTCAGCAGGTAAAAATTTGTCTGAAGTGTTTTTATTTTTCTTCAGATAATTTGAAACACGCCTTTCCAAAATTTCAAGTTAAACTACTGTACCACACTGCATAGATGAATTTATTTGATGAATAACCTTTGATAAATTTATTTTGCTTGAGGAAATTTCTCACATACTGGCCAAAAAGTTTCTGTCTTTGTTCTTCAAGAGAAATACGGTGTTTTGACGACCATTAGAAACATTTCAAGAATTGAATTACTGTACAGTACGTGTTGAATGCGCTGCTTTGACAATTTTTTTTGTTTTTTGCAGAAATCTTTTTTTTTTTTCCCGTGTCATGAGTGAGTGATTGACAAAGTTGGTGGATTGGTCAAGATGTTCCGTTGTCTCCGGCTGATCCCTGCGCTGCGAGGTGAGCATTACTAGCTGACGATAGGCCCCCCATTTCCGACGACGACCCCTCGTGCCCGAATTTCCACTCCAACGATGAAAGCCGCCATTTACTCGGGCATTTTGGCAGCCTGCGCCAGTCTTCTCGGCAAAATCGGCATGTCTGATCCGCTGAGCTCGGCAGCGTGCCATTTCTTCCTCCCGGAAACCGTGTGTCGAGACTCCTTCGGGACTCTGTTTTTTCGCGGCGTGTTCCTCGTCAGCATGGTGACACTCAACTCCGCCATGATCCCGACTTTTGTGGACGCCCTGGGCGCCACGAGTGGTTCGTCGGCGAACGCCGTGGCGGTGAATTTCGGCGCTGGGTTCGTGACGAGTGGCGTCTTGGGCGCCGTTGTGTTGGCGGAGTCGCTGAGTGGCAAGTGGTTTGCGGGCATTGGGTTGATTGTGACCGGCGTGCTGTTGATTGTGACGACGGAGAAACGAGTTGGACGACGGGATTTGAATGATTGACATATTTTTTTTTTATTGTTGGATATTCTTCTCCGAGGGCTTCGCTGATTTTTAAAATTTTAGGCGCGATATTTATTTTCTATTTATTTGAAAGGACTTGGGCAGCAACGAAAAGTTTTCGAGAGACGTTGTTTTGAAAAGAAAATTCTCCGTTTTCTGTGAAACTGTGCAGCAAATATTTTGGGAAATAAATGCTAAAATTCCAAATTCAAAGTAATCAAATTTGAATTACCTTGTTCTGCAGTTGTTTTTTGTTTCTCAGTTTTATATGTCAGTTTGAATGAGCATAAATATAAACGTATATATTTTTACTGATTCTAGTCTCTGAAAAATTATTTCTTTGAATTTCACAGAACAAGTTTAAATGTTGAGTCCATCCAAAAAAATTTTCAAATTTTGAAGAAAAAAATTCACTCCAGTATGATGTATTTTTGAAGAAAAATTTTCTTGATCTACTTGAACAAATAAGTTGATTGGCACTGTTTTAAGATTGAGTGTGGAAGCTTGATTCAACAGTGAGAGGTGTTCTGATGATGGTATGATTCCATATGTCAATTCCTGAAAAATGACTTCATATTTGGGGATAAAATACTCTACATGATGTATAATGCAAATACATGTTGCCACAGTGCAACTTTTAGATGAAAAGAAAAACAAGGAAGCATTTCCCCAGGTTCCAGTGGCTATATTGTAAAAATTCATTTTAAAAAGTATTTGAAACAATTTAAATATTTGTTTTTCATTTTATCTTACCCCAAAAATAATCCACATCTTCGTATGAATCCTGTGATTACTATTCCAGTTTTGGCAATTTTTCATTTTCCATCTCAAAGCGCAATCTGAAAAATCAAACTTTTATTTGGATGCACAGCATGTGGGGTATTTTGAGAATTGCAAACACTAAAAGAAAAATGTTATGAAAATTGAACAGGAAAGCAATCAATGAAATGTGTGTGAGCATTTTTGAACAGGTTCCTCTCTTATTTTCAAGATCCATTGATTGATGTTCAAGCTTTATTTGCTACTTGTCAGTGTTCCCAAAATTTTTCCACATTCCTGTGATCCTGTCTATCAAAAATAATTCATTATGCAAACATTAAAAAATGCTTCAAATAATAAATTGTAATTTTTTTCTACAAATGACAAGATTCACAGCACAAGGCAAATTATTATTATTATTATTATTATTATTACTATTAGTGCTCCACAGCACTCAGAACAAAGTATTGCACAAGGTGTTCCCAGGTAGTTCCATTGAATTTTTAATTTGTTAAAAATTTAGAAATAATTTTTGACAATTCATACATAATAGACATATAACAGGACAATGATGAACACATTTTAATCATTTCTTTTTTTGCAGGTGTGACGCAGTTGTTACCGGTTGTTCAGCAGCGAATCCCCGCAATTCAACGGCTCGTCCCAACTTGCCAATTATTGGCCAACCATCAGGATCTTCATCTCAGGAGCTTCTCCACATTGTCCACGCCTTCTTCACCGTCAGTGTCGTCCTGCAAATTGTTCCGAAACTTCTTCGAACCCTCAGTGATTCCAAACCGCTCGCTGATACCCAATCCGCAAAAGCCGTTTGGCATGCGAATCGTTCGCCGACGCAAGATGAAAAAGCACAAGCTGACCAAGTGGCGGCGCAAATTCCGCGCGGCCATCTTGAAAATTCGACGCATTCGCGAATTGCGGAAAGAGAAATTTTTGCAAGCGGAAATCAACGAGTTTATACAAGCCGGGGAGCGGTATAGTCCCAGACAGGAAGTGGCGGATTTCCTGGAACGACTCAACAAGTTTTACTATCCGCTATACTGGAAAGGCAAGAAATTGCCGCCACATTACGTGAAGGAGTTTGTGGATAAAGAGGCGGCGGAACGAGCAAAGGCGGAAGAAGCGGATCTCGGAAGACACGTGGAGAAAGTTTTGGATTCCTGGGAGGCATCCGGGAGATTGAAATTCTGATGGGTGTTGCTTTCGTGCGGGAAAATAGTCTGGGAGAGATGATATATACATGTGTCTGTGCGGATTTTACTGCGAGTCTTGCGAGTTCTTACGGCATTTCAATAACCAAGTACTTTATTTTCTTGAGTAAGGCGCGCACAGGGGTTTTTCAGTTGGAAATTTTGCTAAAATCTTATCCCCCAATTGAGATGCACACCCCAATTTTTAGTGAATCTGAAACCACAAAATTTCAAAAATAAAATCAAAAAATTGACTAAAGACATGAACTGAACAAAAATCTGATCAATTTTCAACCATTTCAGTACAAAAAAGTTATCTTGTTACATTTGTTCCAAATTTCTCCATTATAATTAAGTATAATGCACACATAACTTCCTGAAACTTCTTTGGAAAATTTGTACCAGCTTATGACATGCACCCCTTTTTTTCTTCTGAAATTTGAGAAAAAAAAGTGCACATGGTACTTGAGTAAATATGGTATAATAAGGGAGTTACTAAGTTTTTGCAGGTTTTAAAAATTGCACCAATATTAGAAGCTCTGATTCAAGTCAAACTTGAAGGAACAGCAAACAATTCAAGTTGAGGAAGGAAATGAGCATTTTTGTTTGGGGGGTGGGGGGGGGGGGGAGAAGAATATGTAGATGCAAATCAGTTGTGAATCATGCACATCATTTGAGAGTAAGCCCGTATCCATTTGTTAACCCATTCAGTATGGTGCTGAGATTGGCTTCAATTCTAATGCCTCAATAAATGGGTCTGGGCTAACTCCAGAAGTTGACCATTTGGGTTTCAGAAGAAGCCAAATGAACGAATCAGCAAATGCCATGGGGGATGGGTGCACCCAGGCCAAAAGATTTCTAATGCCCTTTTTTTTTTGCTGGGATGGAAGGAACTATAGGTTCAAACTCTTGGACTGCATTTCTTCTTAAATGAGGTGACAAAATACCTAGCTTTGGGGACAAGGGTTCATTTGAAAATTTAGTCTTTGACTTCTTACCAGAAAACATTGTTACACTTTTTTTGGTCAATGAAATAATAGCCAAAAGTCGTTGAAACAATTCAAATTATGGAAATTTGAGGAAGGAGGTTCTCAATGCCTTGTTCTTGAGGGAATTTAGAGACTTGACAAAAATTCACAATAGGGAGATATTTGATTTGTATGGGGAGGCTTGGGTTATTAAGGTTTAACTAGAATAGAATTCAGGAATTAAAAAAAATTATGTACTGCTTCTGCTATGTTTTGTTAACTCAATCAAGGACTTGAACCTCACATAGTGACACTTTGAAGTACTGCACAACACATTGACAGTACGATCAATGGTGTAATTGAAACAAAAAATATTGTTAAAATATCCCTCATCAGAAAAAATTGAGAAACTTTCCTTCAAGTTTGGATTCATTTGATTTGATGAATTCATTAAGTGATTTCTGGTCACATCTGTTGATTTTTGTGATGAATCATGAATGAGTGCATGAACAAACTAATTATGATCATCAATTCCAGCAGTTCAAAATTAAGTGAAATGAAAGGCAATCTTCCAATTGAACGAATTTAAATATAATTGATTCTTCCAAATGCGGTAATAATGAAACATTCGTCGAAAACAACCAACGCTCACATACATGGACAAGGTCATGATCTAAAAATCCAGTGTCTGAAGGAGAAATTGACAAAAAAGAATCATTTCAGGTACACATACAGTATCTTGAAATCGGATGATACCAACATAAAGGTTAATTATTTTTATTTGAAGTACAGGTCAAAGCTTGTTAAAAAT